>PNEQ01077819.1:32770-108419 GCA_003012365.1 Medauroidea extradentata
AAAAAAAAAAAAAAAAAAAAAAAAAAAAAAAAAAAAAAAAAAAAAAAAAAAAAAATTGGCACGTTTATTAGAAACATAATTGTTTGGCTCCTCAAAACAACCAAAAATGTATTTTTCAAACCGCCGTACCTGAAGAATTAACAATCGGATTCGGAAACATACCTATAGAAACAAGCGTTAGACTTTGAACTACACTGCCCATAAATAAAAGTATGTGGTCTCCTCTTAAAGTCCCGTAGGAAAAAGGTTCATAGTAAAGCACTGTACGCCAGCTGAGGGACTTGCACGTAGAGGCGATAATGCATTACATACGTCGGTTAGTGGCAACCTTACCGCTCCTGCCTCACACACACAAACGCAGCATATGCAGGAAGGCCCCTTAAGGTTCTTTTCCAGGTAGTCTGCGTTGGTGTACGAGAGGCACAAAATGGATGGAGCGTTAAGAGTGACGTCGGTCGGCTTATGTAACGCATTATCGCTTCTACACGCAAATCTCACAACTGGCGCGCAGAGCTGTACTATTACTCATTTTCTTATGAGACGGGTGGTCATACTATTTTATTGAAGATTTTTAATGGTTCAAATTCTAGCAATTATTTATATTATTGTGTTTTTCGAATCAGTTTGCAAAATTCCTATATACGGCAGTTTAAAAAAGATGTTTTTAGGCATTTTGAGAGACTCGGATAACGTGTTTCAAATAGGCGATTCTAATTTTAAACTGATAGAAACATTGTTTGAAATGTGTTTTCTTTTCATAGATGTGCAAACGTAAAACGCGTTGAGATGTTTCTTCCAAGTATGATTACTAATTTTTAGGGCCCTGTAGTTTACGCGAAAAGATTTTTGCAGCAGTTTGTTTCAGTGCCTTACGTGCGCACCTGCATCTCTGCTATGTGGTCAGTGATTGGATGCCGTAACACCCAGCGTGTGGAGGTTAAACCCGCAAATCACATACGTGAAGTGTCGCAGTTATCCATGTACTGATTGGTACAGTCAAATGAATAACGACTCTGCACGAAAACACTTTGCCAATAGTGATGAAGTTGAGCTGCAGGTGTGCACGTAAGACACTGAAACAAAGTGGGGCAAAATCTTTTCGCGAAAACTACCGGGCCCTAGTGATTGTAACTCGCTGCAATGCGTTTCAAACACAAGTCGATATGAACCTTAAGAGGGTTGTTTGGGTGTAGTTGAGACAGACTGTACCTTGTGGCGAGGCTGATGCTCAGTGATGGTGGCCGCTATGCTTGGTGATGTAGTGGTGGATGTACTTGACGACGGGCACCTTGACGGGGTACGGCTTGTACACGGGCACAGGGACATGCTTCTCAATGTGTATCGGCACGGGTTTCTCCACGGGGTACGGCACGGGCTTCTCAACCCGGACAGGGACGTGCTTCTCGACGGGCACCTCGACCGCCTTGACGACGGGCACCTCCACCTGCTCGACGATACGCACAGGCACCGGGTACGGCTGAGGCACTGGTACTGGAACCTGGTGAGGCACGGGCACTGGTATTGCGTGAGGCACGGGGATGCGCACGATCTTCACCTCCTGGTGTCCTCCGTGGTCGCCGTAGTCACCACCGCCCTCCTCGTCCTCCCAGTCGGCCCCGCGCTTCGCGAAGATTCGTGACCACGCCGTCTCGTCCCAGCCGCTCACCAGCGCCGCCAGGAGCACCACGCAGAACACCTGCAACCACAGTCCCAAGGCATGTCGTGTTAAGGACGTTGATTCATGACAGATCAGTTTTACGGTTTTCCTCATAAATCAGGGAATAGACACATATTTTTACTTTTTTCAAGTTGACAAGGCATAGTTTATTGTTTCATTCACGTTTTGGAATCCATATGGCATTGTTTCTGTCAATGTTGCGGCCTCTGTAGTCGCTTCCGTAAATAAAGCAATTTTTCCTTTCCAACTATTACCCGTTAATGAATATACTATGGTTCCAGCAGTTACAGAAAACCGATTAAGTTAGTATCTATGCCTTGTCGTGACAAAAACTTTGATACATCGACTGGAACAGAAATAATCGAGAATAAACTGATAAATCCATGGTGGTAGGGATGTACACTCTTTAAAAGGGTACATAATTCAACGCTAAAAGCGTCATTCTATAACTGTACGTTTCTTGAAGCCAATTTGCGAAAATTAAACAATAGCAATCCTACACAACAGTTTTAGCCAACGTTTTAAACAAAATGGTTTCCAGTGCTACGGACTTCTGATGCACAATCTCTGACACCGGAACCTCGTGCATTTAACTACGGCGCACTGAAAAAAAAGTATGGTTGCAGGTACCATAATTCTGTTAAAATAGGGACAACAAACTAGTTTTTTTTTTGTCGGTACCATCTGGACAGTTCTTTCAACAATCTGTTCTGTAGAAGTTACCATCAGGTTTGTAAAAGCAACAAGGCTCTTTGTTTCTTCTACAGAACAGATTGTTAAAAAAAACTGTCCAGAGTAGTACCAACAACCAAACTGATTTGTTGTCCCTATTTTAACAGAAGTATTGCACCTGCAACAATACTCTTTTTTTTCAGTGACGAGATCACGCGTAACTAATTAGTAATTCTGGATAAATGTTTACCCATCAAGTTGTCAAATACCATTATATGGGATTGTCATTGAGTATTTTATCCATATTGGCTTCGAAAAAGCGTACAAATCAATTGATGTTTTCAGCGTTTATTTACCTACAACGCACTGTTAAGAGGCCGTTCCAGTTTTACAGGCGCATGTATGCAACCTGCATTAACACCATATAAGTCAAGACTAATATTACTATCGCTGTAGCAATAAGAGTATTACACATACCAACAAAATATTCTCGTTTTATCAAAGACAAAGTCGTTCTTATTTTAGCTGCGTTCGCCCAAGTCATTTGTAAAAATTGATTGCCTAGAAATTTTACTTTTTCTTTTTTTTTTTTTTTTTTCGTATCAGGCTTATAACGTGACCGTTTGTTATACTTGTTTTTGCAAAACGCAGCGAAAATAATAGCGACCGTGTCTTTGATAAAGCGCGATAATAATGTTAATATATGTAGCCTAATACTTTTATTTTCATTTATTTCAAACAATTGCAAATAACTCGAATATTTCATAACCAAATGCTTTCAAAAAATTTGAGACTCTGTACAGTCGTACGATACACAATTTCGCTAGAGCGTTTTTTTTTTAGTGTATTGTTTGCTAGCAAAAAATTATTTTGCTTCATTTTGGCTTATTTTGACAGCATGTGATATTTCAGAGGGGAAAAGTCTAAAATACGTTAGGCGTATTGCAACAGAAAAATTCAGTTACAAATGATGATATATAAGTGTTAAAACTGTAGGAATTAATTTTTGATATATGTGTTAAATTACGTTAAAAATGTTTTCGGAACCACTGCAAAACTAAAAAACGTGGCTTAGAGATGATCGTTTGAACATTAAGGTGGAGTATCAAACAATTATATTGTATTTTCAGTTTTTGAGCCATAACATTTATTCAAACTTTATTACCAACATTTTCCCTTCTATCAAGCACAGGATATATTTTTGGTAAATTGCTTGACATAAAAAAATATGGAATCATCCATTAGTAGAGCCACGATTTTATGGCGAAAAGATTTTTGCAACATTTGGTTTCAATGCGTCATGTGCACACCTGCAGCTCTGGTACATCGTCTGTGGTTGGATGATTTTACTCTCACTGGCCTTGGCAAATTATAGACGTACAGACTCACAATAATCTTACTCTGATTGGTGCAGTAAAATGAGAAACGTGTCTGAACATAGACACGCTGCCAATAACCTTGAAACAGAACTGCCGATGTGCACGTGAGTCACTGAAACAAAGTGGGGCAAAAATATTTTCGCGACAAAATCGTGGCCCTATCCATTAGTGTATTGTGCAGAATCACTGCAAGATTATTATAGGTCACCTTCCAAGAATTCTCTTGCAGTGATTCTGCATGGCAAATTAATGAAATATTCCAATATTTTTTTACGTCAAGCGTTTACCAAGAATACATCCAACGCTTTGTCAAAGAGAAAATTTTGATAGTAGAATTTGAATAAGAACGATTCCTCATTCTTGCCTATATGCGTAAATCACTGAGCTGGTGTAAAGTACCCTCACCAATAGGGCTCGTCTCTGTGACATCACTAGCGACACCATAATTTTACAGAGTAATATCAAAAGTAAGTATGTGTTATAATTGGCTTCACGTTACAAAAATTCCACACCAATAGGTAGATACTGGACATTTAGCAGATTCACTGACATGTAAGCTCACCACCAAGCCCTGTATATACGTTCATTGTCTGATGTTCCACTGAGTAGCAGCCAGTGGACAAATGTTTGGGACTTGAGTATGCATGCAGGATATTTGATTCTAGCATGTAGGTCACTGAATTCGCGAAATGTCACTACCTCTAAATGTTTTGTTCCAAGATTCCATTGAAAGCACTGTAGTTTCCTGCAACATATGTGATTGTATGATGTACTCCTGACACAATGTATATCTGTCGTCTGTAGTATCAATAACATACATCAAAAATTACAATATCGGGATTCTTACTGGCTCAGTCAAATAGGTCAATAGCTCCAAGTTCAAACTAACTGGTAATCTGAACGTGATTTGAAATCCAGCAACAATCAAGTTTTCCCGCGGTATACCATAATCTATAGCTAGAGACATGCAAAATTCGCGTTATTTTCTGACAGCTGACTATAGGCTCGTTCGACGTCTCCCGCTGGCCGATATTGTCGTGACTTGCCGCGGAGAATGCTTACGCGGTAGAGAGGCCAATCTCTGAAAATATGTAACACACGTCAGTGACAACACATAGAAGTTCGTGGCCAGTTGAATAGCAGATGATGGTCTGTTATGTGTAGGAAAGTGAAGTTTAGCCTATACCAAATTATAACGCGAATTCTGCATGTCTCTATCTATAGCGATAAGTAATTCTCTGAAATCCGCAAGAGTTTTGGTTTGTTAATAAACAAAATCCCTATCGCGTATGTTATCAGCCAGACTTCCATGACGTACACTGAATCTTCTTAGTTTGTAGCATTTTTACCCTGCCTTCACAACGCCGCGTGTTTGCTTGTCGCAGTTACCCGAGCGGCGACAGTCCGAGATAGGCAAGGACGTGCTGCACCGCAGCTATCCATCAGTCGCTGTGAATACAGACGCAACACTGTTAATGGAGCATTGACGTGGGGTAATGGCGCGGATGAGCCGAGTCAGTTAGCGAGAGGCATCGTCTGTCACGGCGACGGCTCTGTCATGCTGGCTGAATGCGGCGGAGGGCAACGCGGGCATGCCACAGCGCACGGCGACAGTTTGGCTTCGCTACGTGCTCTCTAAGGCGTCAGGCTCTCTCGTCGAAGAACACAGTCGACAAAGACGTACATCGACAATCTTCCCTACGCCGATCTATGGACTAGATGTAATTTCCCGCGTTTAATGCGCAGAGGCAGGCGAGATTCACTTATTAACGCCGATGGATGGAGCAGTTTCAACAAACTGAATCAGTGAGAAAACACTGTGAAATCGGTGACTATTCACTGGTTCCGATAAAGAGTACCAACTTTCCACAAATTAATTAGTGAATGTCCACAGCTTTTCCAGTAATTTTTCACTTATTCAGTAAGCGAAATGTGTTCTTTGAAAACAACTGGAAAAACCGGTGAATATTCACTGATTCACTTGTGAGATGTTGGCACTCTTGAAGGTAATCAGTGTATATTCACTAATTAAACAGTGACTTCTTTCACTGATTCAAGTTGTTGAAACTGCTCAGCGTGAATCAGTGAATATTCACTAATTCAGATTTAGAGTGAATGCTTTCGTTTTACAGACTCGTTGAGAGTACTTTGTCATCATTTTGGCTACCGCACTTCTATGCCTGAAACACGCAAAATATGTTCGCCCAGGCTTGGTTCACAAATCAGTGCTAATTACACTAAAGTAAGTACCCGCATAGCAATTCTGCATTTTATGACCCTTTTCCAAGTCAAGTATTTCTAGGGGACTGCCCTTTGACGGCGGAATTTTATACATTTGATAACGTACCAAGAAATAACGCTCGAGTCCGTCAGTTTTTAAATTCGCTAATCTGGGTATCAATTAAGTCTCTGATAAAATTTTCTACTCTGACTTCTATAAATATAGAAATCGGAAGTAGGTGTTTGCTGCGCCGACTCACGTACCACGCAGCCTAAAAGCTGTTCGATTGGATTGAATCTCTTATCACTCGCGAAGACTTTTTAAATTTAAATTGTGAATGTGATATAAATCAACCATAGTTACTCTATATCAGAGTCAGATCGTTTGGGTTCAGTGGTTTGAGTTCATGGCTGGTAGACTAAGGGTCCTGGGTTCAATTCCCGGCCAGAGAAACATTTACACATATCTCATTGCGTTCAGGACTGGGTGTGGTATTGTTCCCTTATTACCATCCCGCAGAATGCAATGGCTAACCACAGCAGTTTTATGCGCGCCAAGTCAAGATTCAGGTTGAAAAGAAACTTCCGAGAGGAAAACTAGCCGTCCTCTTGACATATCAGAATTTTCCCGGTTACAGTACCTCCTTCTTAATATTGACAAATTAACGGAATTCGCTAGTGACATGATGCTTATTTGACAGCAAGATTGTCAGAAACATTATCCCGTCACTGTATCTCGTTTATTCTCCTTTTAAAGCGTGCTGATTCATGAGTGTGAAGAGAGTAGAAAATCGTGTCTTTGTTGCCAACCAAAACACTGCAGCACAGTGTGTCTTATATTATTTGAAGACGATTGCCCGACACGTTATGAAGGCTCCAGAATCACCAGTGGAACAATATAACAGGATGTATGTTCCGTGTCACTCGTCATAAACACTGTACCGAGCATTTGTGTGCCAGCATGCTTCCAGCGTCGTTGTAACGGCTGTGTCTGTACGGACAAGTCACGAATACGCGCTGAAGAACGACCGGTGCCGAACTTGTATAAAGATTTCGAGAAAAACAAGTATTTTTTAAGCCCGTCAAACAAACTTTCAACACAGATAAATTCAATGTTTTACGGTCACTGACTTTATATTTTCAGAGCAGTGAAGTATTTACTTTTTGTGTGTTTGACTTACATTGTTATTCAAAGTAGTACGAGGTTGAACTATTGAACTCATTGAAAATAAAACATTTCAAAGGGGACTTTTAAACAGTATTCACTTTACAGCGAGGAGCCTGTGACCTCGCTCCAATCTGCTTCACGGACCTGTCGGCGCATGTCATTCACAGAGACTTACTGCCGGGTTGGTGACTGTCTACTGTTAGCGACACGCAAATGCTGTGGCAGCGGGTACACTAAGTTTAACATAATTTCACTAAATTTTTCAAGTTCTAAGGACACAACTTTTTAAGTATTGGGGATATTTTACACTGTGTCAGCCGACATTTTTACTTCCAAAATGAACCCTAGAGGTAAATTTCACCGTTTGAACTGTATATTGTGTCTTGCCAATATCAACAGTTATTGCGCAGAAGTATCTGTCAAATTTTACTGAAGTTGTACGAAACAGATCTTATCTCTGAAACGACAGCGCTTAGCCACGTCGCCAACTCTATTGGCCGGTCATATCCCCACGAGCCAAAAAGAGGAAACAAAAAGCAATCGCGAAACGGATTTCCGCACCTTTTACCGCCCTTGATAAATCTCCCTCCAAATCCAGTCGCACAATGCTACAAATCCTCCACCCTGCGGACGCAGGCTTGCGGCGCCTACCCTCTATTTTATTTTTTTTTTGTATAGCAATTCCCTCGCCGAGAAGAAAACCCAATCTTCCAGACACTTGGGCCGAAGACGTAGGATCACGGAGGGGGTGAAAGGGGGAATTCGTATCGCCCCATCTCTGGGTCTGGATAAAGGTTCTATTAGTTTCGCTGTTGTCGCCGATTGCCCCATGGCTACATCCCCTAAAGCAGGGCGCCCGCGGGAGGGGTTTATGTATCTATGAAGCCAGAAATATTGGTTTTTTCCTCCTTTTCTCACCCTGCCCCAGAGCTACACTCCAACCCCCTTCGCCGAAAGTGAATGTAAGCAATCAACCCCCGCGCGATGGAGTCACTTGGCGCCCCTACTCGATGGAGAAGGGCCGGAGGGGACGTGGAAAGCGATTCCATGCTCTCTTTCGCCGTGATAGAGAAATATCGTGGCTAGAGAATAAAAAGGACAGCGGTCTCAGAACTCGTATGCGAGCAAACATCTCCCCTCTCCTAGCTCTCAAACAATCCTTCCACTCTCGTGTACGTCGGCGATGTCGACTCGGCGGGTTCTAGCTGGGTCGAGGCCTCTAAACGCTCGTTCATGCAAGTACGTGCTTCAACTTGCCAAACTGTCCTCGTGTGTTCTCGCGACATTGCATTGTTTCAGTTCACGTGTATGTATATTCCTGCACAAAGGCCGTGTACCACGACACAATTTTCTGTTCAGAGTCTGCTTGAAGCTTTTACGTGACCCTGAAATCGATTCTTATTGCAGGCAGTTATAGTCGTTCCCACGAAATAACCTGCCACACGATACTTAATACAACACTTCGTCGGCTTACTTCTAAAACCTCGTTCCATTTTTTATAGGAGAACAAAACACAACTATTACAGCCACACTACACCATAGATACAAGTTTTTTTTTTTTAATTTGAGCGTAGAAGAAAGTGCCATGAAAATTAGCTACAAATTTACTTGGAATGTAAACTTGGAAATCTGGACTTACGATGATTAAGAAGTAAGCCGACGATTAGTTAGTACGAGAACGTTTTTTCTAAATTAATTGCATTTAAATATTGCCAAAGTGAAGTAACTATCGCAAGGAAATAAAATTTTGTTTTAAACTAGGAAATATACGTAGAAAAATTTTTATTGAGCATGACCGATTACCAAACCGTACATAGAAATCGACCAGCAGTCGGCTAATATTTTAAGATCGACTTGATGGTAATTAGCACCGGGCGATGTGGTGTAGAGGCTGGACACGCAACCTGGGGGAAGTGGATTCTATTCCCGGTCGAACCGTATAATTTCGGTTTATCGTAGTTTGCCGAAACCATTTCAGGTTAACACTTCGATGATTCCTCGCTACAAGCCCCATGGCCGGTTCATTCCCGTTTCCTGTCTGAGACACTGGTTCCGTCTTCAGTATCCACAATGTCATCGATATGTCAAGTTATACTTCTCTGCGTATTTAGTTCTATAGCCAAATTACTTTTCCTATTGGTGCGAGATTGGCGTGCGATTGCATTGCGTCTCTGACATGAAGGCAAAATGGATAGACCCTCCGACATTGTAGTGGCTATACACAGCATATGGAAGTATTTCCAATATCTTCATTTAGGTTGCTGTCTAGTTTTTTTGTAAAAAATTCCCTGATGGAATATTGTGCTTGTTGAATGTAGCTTGAGCAAATTACCACCGACTAGAGAGTTGAAAAATTCGAAAATTTTCTTTTGGGTGCAATGTAAGTCTCAAACATCTGTTAATTCGCGAAACTTAAGCAAATTTTCTTGACTAATTTGACACATATTTAAAGGTACTCAAGCAGTGGTAAAGATACGAAAAAATGCAGATACTACTGTGTTAGCCAACGGCCACTGAGCAGCTGCTGGAACATACGTGTATATGTACTTTGAGGCTGGCGCACAAGTCAATGAAACCGCGAATGTTTTATGTTTCTAGCCCCGGCCTTTTAATTTGCGTCAATTCTCAGTTTTAGGGTGCCTTTTCATTTCATCCTTCAAGGAATTGGCAGGCGCCTACGAGTTCGCCGAGCAGAAATGCGTAAAACCAGAGGTGTAATATCTTGATCTGAGGTACAGGCGGTTCGGAATAAAGTGAGCAGTCAAAAAAGCTCTGTTAAAGTTATATTTCCAGCCACTTCGTATATTTCCGCGCGTAACGGTTCACGACCGGAAATTCCCATTCTCTCTGGACACGTCACTTTATGTTTGCGGGTATAATATTAATTATGCGGTAGATTGGAACCTTTACTCATTAGTTTGAAATCTAATAATTATATTAAATACAAGTATGTTGATTTTATTTCAGCAATATTGTATTTGAGTTTGCGAGCGAGTGAGAGATTTTGGTCAGCGCTCAACATCGAGGTCTTTTAGCGCTGGTGAGTGGTGACATGAGATAAGTATGGGGTAGCGTCGGAATGAAAGGTTGGGGTGATCGGGAGATTCCCGAGAAAATCCGCCGACCAGCGGCAATCACAAGCGAAAATCCGGAGATCGACCACGCCGAGAATCGAACCCGGATCGCCTTGGTAGGAGGCGAATGGTCTGACCATTCGGCTACCGCAGCCTCATATTATTTGAGTTGGAAAACCCACGGAACTATATTCTGAAAAACTCTGCCAACCATCCAGGTAGTAAGGCAACTATTGTTAATGTTGAATTCAACGCAGTATCGGCTAGTGATGTTTTTCTAAGGTTAAAATTTTACTGCTCCCATTATCCTGATATTATGACCAAGCACCGCTTGCCTTGGGGAAGACGCACGATTCTCCACAAAGCCGCGTGGTCTTGCCTCGTGAGGCAGGGGGAGGTCTGCGGACGTACTCACCTGGGTCCTCATTGTCGCTAGCTAGATGTGCGGAAGCAGGAAAGGGTCGCTGCTGAAGCCTGTAGAGAGGTCTGAGCAGTGAGTGTTGCTTCTAGCCTCCGACACGCCGGCTTTATGCTGCCCGTCGTGAGGGTACTTTCTCCAGGCTTGCTGGAGGGGTTGTCCCGGAGACTGGCGGTGAGAGGTCCCACCACCGTCACCGGCCGACATTGTCGTCCTTCGTCCCTCCTCCTCTCCGCTTCGCTGGTGTCGTTCCTTCCGCCCAACATCTAGAGTAGCGGCCAGATGTAGATAACATCCATTTTTTTTTTTCAGGAAGTATGTTAAGTATCAGTATTGTCGCTATTAAGCACATCCTCCGCAGCGAACTGTAAAAGAATGGAAGAATTTAAGAATAGTGGACTTTATGTCTCGTCGACGGCGAGGTCATTCAGTGATTTCACGATTATTCGAAAACTGCTGAACTTGCAGGAGTAATATCTGCTTTGAATTAGCATTCAAACTTATGCTATACGTGTGCGAACCCATTCCAGGTTCACGCCTTCCCGTTAAAATTTATTTCATAGCGGCCTTAAAAGGCGTAGATAGGTGTTTTCGAGGCCATTCTAGATTTGAAGATCTTGGCATGGTATATTTTAAAATGTAGGTGTATAGGTACCTACAATACACCATTAACTTCAATAATCCGTCATAAAATGATAAGGTCACCGCTGAGTGTTTTATATAGGTTAGATGTTGGCGAGAAGACCGTACGTCACTTCAGGAACTTGCGCTTAGAGGTCAGGGAAATGTGTGATACGGGTGTTCTATCGTTAGAGACACTGGTAATTCACGGGAAAAGTTGATTGTTTGACAGGCTCCAACATACAATGTATAACACTGAAGGTTTTGCACATATATTGACTATAGTTGATATGAAGCACTGTGTCCCTCTTCAACAGACCTAATTAGAACTGTACAGTTATAACTCAGAGCGTGTGTGATTTACCAGAAAACTGTTCACACGTGTCACGATTGAGATACTACAGTTTATTGGAGACTATGTTAAATACTTTCGCGATTTTCCAGTGTCTCTATCTATCGTCCTTACCGCTTCCAAGCCTTGAAGAAGCTAAGGACATTCACCAAGGCGGCCACTTCAATTTTAACATAAGATTGACTTAAATCGTATGTCTATTTCATTTAATTCAGCGGTTGGATTCCTGTTCACTAAATACGACCTGAAGTTTTACGAGTGAATAGCATACATGCAGTGAATCATGGAACTAATGCCGCGTCCTGGCGGAAAACTGATTATATTCAGTGACGCAGATGAAAAGAAGCTAATGTACAAACACCTGAAGCTAAATTGTATACAGGACTGTGGATTCTAGCCTGCAGGTCGTAGAGCACGCGTTAATTTCCTGCCTCTGCCCGTTGGTGATCTTGTTATTTCGTAACCGAACGAGGCGGATCAGTTGTAAATCACTTACCACGCGTTCGGGAGGATCAGAGTTATATTCCTGTTCTGGTCATCTTTACTTAGGTTTTTCAGACTTTTCTTAAGTCATTTCGGGCAAATACTGGAGGTGTTGCCTACCCACCCTGAAAGACTGTCCTCTTTTTTCCTGCCTTGGACCTGTACCAAGGCCCTGTGCTGTTCGAGGACGCGAAACAGATGATGATGATAATAATAATAGTAATAGTAATAATAATGATATTAATAATATTAAATAGTTAAAATTACTAAAGGCATGGAAATTTTGTAGGTTCATTCAAGGATCAGCTGCAAGAAAATCCTTCGCTGAAGAAGTTAAAAAAATAGTTAAGTACAGTCGAAGAGGCGAAAACTATCCTGATTGTACTGTTGGAAGGCATATCGTGGGAAATAACTACAGTAAAACAAGAAATATCTACTTATTGTTATGAATATCAACCAAAACCGTTGACCTGATGAGAACAATGCGAGATTTACTATTAAAAATAGATAGAAACAATTATAAGTAAACTATCGTGACGTCTTGCTGAGTGATCCATCTTTCAGTTTGGTAGCCTTGCACGTCATACTGATTATTGTTTCCAAAATGTTACCAGAGCATATCCTTAAACTAAACAAGTTAGTGGCTTAGAAGAATACACATGTATTAAGAAAAATGTCAAGATCGTCATCGTGTTTTCCCACGTGACTTAAAGATTTTTTTTAAGTACGGACATGTTGGTTGAAATCTTCATGAGAAGACATTGGTTACATAGAAAATATAGTATGATAGCAGAACAAGGTACGGGTAAAGTTGATGTCATACTAGGGAATTTATTGCTGCTTTTGTTTTGCTCACGGACCGCTGTATTACAGATAGAAGCAATTGCAGAGTGATATCAAAGAGAAACATAACTGCAGTGTCAGAGATGACAACAAAATAAAACTAAAAAAAAAAATGTTGAGGCACTGCTTAGACTGAACACAGATAATGGGATGTTACGAATCAAACAAAGCGGGATGGAAGTAAATGTTAAATAATAAAGCTGAATACCTAAAAGACAATATTAAACCCTAACTAGTCACAATATTTTAACTAAAGGAATTACACAATTTAGTTAACGTTAAACTTTCCTCCGGCCGAAAACATCTCTTTGACACTTAAATATTTTTAGTCACAGATTTACAGATGTCTAGACCCTGTAAGTATGACTATGCCAAAAATTTTCTCAGTGTAGACTCGGAGTCACCACTACAGATTCCTATACTCAATTTATAGCTGGGAGAAAAAAATTTAATTTTTTAGACTGAACAGGCTTGAAGGCCTGTCGATACTATATTACTTGAAAGTGACTGTGAGTGTTATTAAACTCCGAAATGAAGCTGTAGTAAACGAGTACAATACTGAAACCACATCAAGTGCAGCGTGATTGAAATCTTAAGTACGACTTCACCGCGGCAGCAGCCAACTGTTTTATAAAGAGAACAGTTTTTTTTGCATATGACATTGCGTGAGAATGTTGCCGTACTCCAAAAAACCAACAATAAAAAAAAACAAAAAAAAACAAGGTATAGAAAAGTTAGTAATCTGTAGTCAACATACATAAAACATACAAATAATTCCTAAAGGTATTATAGTCATATCCCAGATATTTTTGGATGTGACTACACTCCTTTCAGGATTTATCTGCATGTATGTCTGTTCACTATACAGCTTACTGGCTTACCTTCTTTTTTTTACTGTGTGTTTTTGTGCAATACGTAGAGACCAGAAAAATTCGAGGGTTCATAGATCTGTACGCTGGCTTCCAAGAATATTTGTGTACTGTATGTGATAACAGCTGTTTATTATCTGCTCGCTGACAGTCAAATGGGCCTGTATTCAAATACAGTTTTATTTCTGACTCAGCTACTTCCAGGAAGTGTCAAATAAGTCAACAACCAATTTGAATGTGAAGCAGATCTATAGGTGCTGGAATTCTATCTTGCTCCTAAAAGAAAACGCGAATTTTTCAGATCTCTAGCAATACGTAGAGACCTAAAAAATTCGCGTTTTCTTTTGGACACAAGCTAGAATTCTATAAACTGTTATTTTGTGTCACTTTCGCAATTGGTCTCTGACTTATTTGACACCTCCTGGAAGTCTCTGAGCCAATAATAAAAATATACCTCAACGTGTCCCATACCACTGTATCTGCGAGCAGATAACGAATAGCTAGAGACATGCAAAATTCGCGTTATTTTTTGACAGCTGACTAGACTCCAAGTGACTATAGGCTCCTTCGACGTCTCCCGCTGGCCGTATTGTCGTGACTTGCCGCGGAGAATGTTTACACGGTAGAGAGGCCAATCTCTGTAAAGACGTAACACACGTGAATGACAACACATAAACGTTTGTGGCCTATTGAAACGCAGATTATGCTCTGTTATGTATAGGAAAGTGAAGTTTAGTCTTCTACCAAATGATACCGCGAATTTTGCATGTCTCTACGAATAGCTTTCATCTGCTTGGATAAACATATATTCTTGCAGGCTAGCCTACAGGTGAGTGAACCCGCGAAATTTTCCACGCTCTAGCAATACGCCAACATTCACCCGCAACTGCGCATGTCCAAAAAACTGCTCTGTTTATAATTGAACCCAATACAGGAATCGTTCAAAGATCTGCCGATTGTTTGTTGAGAAATGTCACCTCTAGCTGGTAACCAAAACTTTGCAAGGAAATTTCAGATTCTCTCGTTGTTTGATGAAATTTAAACGATTGCATCTAATAGAAGATGTTTATACATTATCCGGTTACCGAACAATTATCATAAACGTACCTGACAACGACTTGTCAAAACCGGGAAGTCAAAAGTTTTTCGCTTGTTTGAGGTAGAAAAGCTAAGATCCTATAACGATGGCATTGGCGTGAGCTCCTAGTGGTCCACTGCTCCAACGGGCAAGGCGCAAAATAGGCGTGCGATATTTCCTTCGTGCTGATTGATTGACTTACGGGGCTTTTATAAGTGGCACTATCATTTTACTGGGTCAAAGTCTTTACCAAAGTACATTATATGACCCTTCGATTATATTTGTGTCTTTCTGAGCAGTACATGTTTAAATTAATGTGCACCGTTTTTTTTATTTGCCATTTTAAAGTGTTCGGAAATAGCGTTTCCATTGTGTGTCATTATTTAAAATTGCAGGACGAAAAATTCCGGGCTAATAGCAAAAATTGCATATCTCAGACAAGGATAAAACGTAATATAAACGATTGTTGTACAGAATCATTGCAACACATTTGGAAGTGTTTACAGGACTTACTAAAATATCAAACTTATTTTTATGCATGTATCCTAGCGGGATGATAATACTACAAAACAGCGATCTGTACAAATCCTGTGAACTGCTGACAAGATTTTATGACCATGGACTGGAAAGAGGTGTGTTTCCCGATCTCCTTATTCTGAAGAACGTCCGTAGTAATTTCAAAAATTCTACTTCGAAACCTCATTTTATTGCTTAAATGAGCGTTAGTAAAAATTGTCATAAAAAATTTACAGACTATCTGACATAATAAAAATAGTTTCTCACAATTTCCTTTGAATATGGAAGATCACCATAGGCAAAGAACGGTCATCAATGCACATTTCCAAAAAAAATTCTTTTATAAAATAGGCGTGTTATGAACACGTATGTAACCCACTGCAATGCTGTGCTCCACCCAGGTAGGCGAGTCTCTTAAATACTGTCTGCTAGGGATCTTAAGAGATTACACTCCCCGTTCTCCGCCTGTTAGAAGATATTATTTTGGACCCCGAGAACGTAAATCTCAGATTAACGATTAGTGAGTACGTAAGCGTACGTACTTTCACCTGAACGAAATGTTAAACACAAGCTGAAAGTAATTACACAAGTTCATTTACAGAGACGGGAAACATTAGCGTGTTTAATAACACGCAAGGTTTATTACGCAGACTTGTGAGCATTAGAACCGCGGCTGTCCGTCCCAGAGAGCAGTAAGTTTGGCAGCACGGCAGCCGGTCCACGTTAGTTTTTACAGATTTGTTATTCTTGAAGTGTCACCACTGCCAACACATCTTTTTGCACGTTTTGGAGAACTTTTTTATTATTAAACTATTTCTTCAATGTTTTAGTCTTATAAACTGTATATAAGGTACCTGTACCGAATATGGCCCTCTTAAGGTTCAAAAATCATGTGCGTCTAAGTCATTAATTATATTACTAATATAACACATGGATTATGTAGTACAGGTCTTTGTGGATGGTGTATGTTCATACAGAAGACTAGTGTGTATCGATCTCACATCGATTTCGGCATTACCACATAATGGCGACTATAGTGGGCCATATTGAGAACTGGGCCATATTCGGTACAGTTTCCTTAATTCGTCCGTAAAAATAGTTCAGTCTATAGTATTTCGTTGTTAAAGAACTCAATAAATACTCTAACCTTTGGAAAGAATAGTTTTACATACGTTTTTAATCTAGACATGTTTTGATATTTGGGCTATTCTAAAGACTCATTTAGTGTAGAGAAATTCTCAAAGAGATATAATTTAACATAAGTACACTGCAGATAGTACGGTGTAGATTCGGAAACGATAAAAGATGTTTGCGTTTCTAACAATACAAGTGATCGTTATCATTACCAGATATATTAACATAAAATATCGCCGACTCTATCCGACCCACTTAATGATAGCTATTAACGATATTTTTTTGAATCACATAATTCTCAGTGGTGAACGTAGAAAAATTACGGATTTGTTGGGTAACCTGTTCATTTCATGCCGTAAAACGGTAGTCTATGAAAACATATTTATCATCTAAATAATAAGTTGTGCAAGCTCATCAAATGTTACAGCAGTTGGAAATCGTTATTCCGTTAAACTCGTTTACCTGAATTAACTAACCGAGTGCTGAATATTTACCGCGATTTTACAGACAAACACTGTTCATAGAATAAACAGAAATTAAACAAAAATTATTTTATTTCGACATTCATGCTGTTACCAAATACAGTAAAATACCTTAATCTATATTCTATTTATTCGTGAATTCAATAAAATGTGTGATGTTTTAACACTGCTCATAGTCACGGTATTAAAATATCCCCCGCCCCCCTTTTGCTATGTTTACGACTTCATTCTTTACAGCACGTGGTTGTACACCTACATAACTGAACTTCACGACGCAAGCAGCAATTTCAGATCAATCCTTGGTTTATTTTTCCTAATCTTCCCAAAGCTGCAATGTCAAGGTGGAGGTCCTGGGACGGCAACAGGACATTATAGTTTCAGGGATGAGCCCCATGTTCCTATTGTCATGCATCATGGTAGAGGGCAGTCATAGCTGAAATAGCAGCGTGCGTATGGTTACACCTATAACTAATAATATCTCCACATTGAAAGATAGATAGAGAGAGAGAGAGAGAGTAAACAGACACAGTTGCCGTAAAAAGTCCTTGAACTTAAATGAGTGCAATCATTCAGCAATTCTATGCACTAAAAATAAAAGGCTATATAGAAAAATAAGGTTCCAGGTTTTTTAAATTTAATGGAGAGAATGGAGAATATCCTATATTATCATATGCATTGGCTCTAACCAAAGTGCTGTGAGACACGGTGCCTTGGAGTGAGTGAGGGATTTGGTCAGCGCCTAACATCGTGATCTTTAGCGCAGGTGAGGGGTGACATGAGGTGAGTGTGGAGTGGTGCCGGAATGAAAGGGTGGAGGAAAAGGTAGATCTCTGAGAATACCGCCAGACCAGCAGCATCGTCCAGCACGATTCCCAAACGAAAAAAAACCATCCAAGAACAGACCCCGCCGGGTATCGAACCCGGGGATTACCTTGGTGGTGGTCTGACCATTCGGCCACCTCGGCCCCCACGGCGCCTTGGAGAAGGACAAAGTGCTATTAGTAGAGGCACTAGTATTTCGCGTATTCATCTGGAAACAGCCAAGACTTCTCAGTTCTATATGTGTACTGGTTGAAGCCGAATATCCATTGGCTTCTAACAGTACAAACGTGTAGCACGTGATAGCTCCAAGACTTGTTTCCTTATTTATAACTGGCTTGCAGTCGTCAAATGTGTGTTAAAACCACTCTCGTCTAATCACAGGAGGAGGAGTGAAGTATACGTTATTGACGTTCAACCTGACCTAGAATCAACACGCGAAATAAACGTGCCTCTAGCTATTAGGCCTTCCTTATCGTTTTCTCATTAAATATTCGTCAGAAACTAAAAACATAATACGCTAGCTCGTTAGGTATGAGCCCCAGGGCCTTATTCTGTAACTTCTCCTCGGTGACGTCAGTTTTACGTTACTGACTTTAACGTCAGCGATACAGATAGTCACGCGCGACTGTCTTTCAGTGGTATTCTGTTAACCATTTTTGTAACGTTCTTTAACAGCTTTGATATAGGTTTGGCAACATTGTAGGTACCTTTCCGAAACCATTAAAATCGCACCGTAAATGTTATATTTCTGGCCATTAGTAGTAACACGCGGCCACACGATTGGAGGCAGAAGCTACGAAGTTTCTTTCTAAGAGAACGACTGTTTGGTAGTACGGAATAATGTTGAATTTCATGAAGGAAAATAAGTAATTTTTCAGAGGTAAATTTCGATACCGAAATATTTTTATTTTTAGTGTATAAACAATCGCCTAAATTGATCTGCGTCCATTTCTGTGAACGGAGCACGTATTTGCCTCCTAATCAATCGCATTTGCCAACGCTTTTTCTTGTTTTCGAGCTCATCTAGGAAATATAACCTTCGCAATGCCGCCGCCATATTTACATTTTCACGCACACAATCCCGCTAACACCACCTCCCTAGTTGCTGTTATATAAAGTCGCTCATGAATCTTTTGAACGTCAGCCACGGCGCCATGAAGAGTTACAGAATACGACTTAGTCTTGTAACAATAGTCACGTGGTGACTGTCTCTACGTGAGGAACGTGTGTGAACACAAAATAGTTACAGAATAAACGCCCAGTCCGGGCTGGCACAGATTCTTAATCAACCGTGTGAAACCGATCAACAAGCGTACTATACGAGTCTACCAGCATTAAGAGATTGCGGAATTTGTTCTCAATACAGAACGAATTTCAGAAGCTAATAAATGTTTCAAGATGTTCAGAAATGCAGCCAATTTGTAGCATAACTAGAGCTTAGCTTAAGCGGGATGACAGTCCTTTTGTCATGCAAAGAAGGACAAAGTATAAACAGAGAACACTAAACATGCCTGGCTGTGCATTATCCAACTCGTGCAAGGAAATTTTCTACGAAATAATATAGATTATTGGGGTTGGAGTGAACAAAGGACAAAGCTTTTGTGTCGTGAAATTATGTTTCTAGGCACCATAAGCATTTTCAGATTCTAGAGAATACTTTGGAAGGAAGATTACATTGGGGGCAGACACATCCCCGCTGATTTTACCTCTTCAATAAAACCACCAAAACTTTGCTAAGGGGAAGGGTCGTTGAATAGCATGGTCCTGGGCTGACAGGGCAAGGCTGCGGAAGACATATTTCCCAAGCGATTCTCTGAAAGGTTAAAAATCTTGTACAAAGAGATAAATACTGGGAAAGGGTGTAAGGGAAACGAACTATATTATTTTAAGAGAAGAGGTGTTAACACATTTTTTACATTCTTATAAAATAAATACAGTGTTAATTTGCGTGGAACAATTTTATTTTATAAGTTTACATTAATTATAGTAATGTTTTTCTTCGTAATTTTACATTAGTAAGAGTAACTATTAAATTGTATTCGGAAGTAACACAACCTTAGCTTAACAATACGAATACCAACAGAATGCAAAACATAAGACGTAACTTAAAGCCTGCCTTAGGGTAATTATGTAGTTATCTGAAAAAAAAAATTCCGGATGTGTGACAAAAAGAAGAACCAGTCGCAGACAAGTATAAAGCTTTAGAACGTAATATCTATAGACGAATGTTCTACAGAATTATTGTAAAGACTCGTAGAAGGATTTGAAGGACATATTAAAACATCCAGCTTATTTTCATGCATAAAGTCTCAGAGGGATTATGGAGCTAACTGACATTGAACTACACCAATGCTGTCATCAGCCGATAAGATGTTAAAACTGTTAACCGGGAAAGCGACAGGTTTTCTGATTTTTCCTTACACTGAAGAGCATCCATCCTTCAAAATAGATTTCTTTTAAATAATAAGACATTGCTTAAAACAGTTTTGGTGCGTTTGTAGAACTCGTAGCTGCTTTTAAAGCACATTGCGTAAGCTAATGTTCTCTTTTTATGTTAAAAAAAATTATTTGAAAGTGAAGTTTATGTTCCACTTAAAAGTAACTGGAATTATTTATTTTAATTATTTTTTTAATGGGGCCTAATGTTATTTTTTTCACTCCCCCTTTTTCCACGATTTTACAGCTGTACACGGACCTGGTGGTGGTGTCATAGGGGCCTAGGTGAAATTATCGATAGTGGTTTAAAACATCTTAAATTTGATAGCGTTAAGTACGTAAAATACTTCAGCGATTCACCTAAAAAACAATAAATACACATTTGTTGGCTGAGTACTGGCTTCTGAGGGCCAATTTACTGCTCATATAAATGATTGTCTGCAAGTAAGTGCCCCAACATTACCACAGTGGGTGGTTCTTTGCAGTAACGTTTATGAAGATATTATTGTAACTGAACGAAGGGCATGGATTTTTCTAAATGGCTTTACCGTATTTTCCGTTTAGCAGAAAGAGGTCCCGATGTGCCTTGGTTTACTGACATGAATCCATCAAGTGTTTGGCTTTGTAGAACGGACTGGAATATTTTGCGAGTTCAAGACCTGCATGATAGAATCCACTGTAAGGTGTAAAGTCAAGCCCTGACCATTTGTCCATTAACTGCTACTCACTTGAACAACAGGCAACGAACAAATAAACGAGGCTTGAGTGTGTACAGGCCAGTGGGTTCCAGCGTGCGGTTCTTTGGACTGGCTACAATTTCCTTTTACTGCTTTGTAGTTATATGATTGTAAGTCAAAAACAAGGCCACGATAAAGTCAGTTCGTCTTGAGTTTTCCAATATTTTATTATAAATGTATAAAATTATTCTCGCCAATTCTGAACACCTATCTGTAGATTTGATGGTATATCGCGAAACTCATTTTAACCACAGTGCCCTTAAAAACACTGTAGTTTCTTACAACATATACGATTGGGTGATGTACGTCTGCCACAACGCAGCTGTCTGCCGACCAATAACAGGCATCAAATATTACAAGACCAGGATTCTTACAGGCTCAGTCAAATAGGGTAACAGCTCAACGTACAAGCGAAAGCCAGTAATCTTCTGGTCAGCTGAACGTACTCTGAAACCCAGCAAACAGTCAAGTTTTCCCGCGATAAAACATATCTCCAGTTATATGTAGATACAGGAAATATCAGCGAGTAAACTGACTTGTAAGCTAGCCTCCAAAAATATACGTGTATTTAAGTAGCTTTCGTTTTGGAATCATTGCATACAACAGCCATGTTTATTGAAGCCAACGATTTTCAATGATAAGAATTTTGCAACAATTTGATTCATAGCCTTACAGGCACATCTACAGCTTAGCTTCATGGTTATTGACAGAGTGTATTAGTGCTAAGGCGTGGCTCATTTGACTGGGCCAATCAGAAGAAGGTTACTGCGACACCTAGCATCTGTGATTTGCTGGCAGAACTTCGAGACATAGAGATTTACAGTGATCCAAACATTGACCATAAAGCGGAGCTGCAGATATCCACATCAGAAATTGTTTAACTGAATTAGAAACCATGCTATCTCCAAAATATATGAAATAGTAATAAAAATAATATATCTTCCGTGCCCATTTATACATCTAACATGTTACTCATTAAAATGCATTAACTTATATTTACTCCGGTTCGCATCTTATTTCGGATCGAGGTTGACGCACACAGAAAATAAATTATATATTTTTTTGCTAATTCTTTAATTTTGGAGTTAGCATGGTTTGGAATTCAGGTCTCCATGAAACAAACGGTTGTAAAATTATTTTCACAAAAAATTAACGACCGCCTTTAGTAAAAGGCAATGACTCTACCTGATTCGTTATTGTGCCGTACATACGGCGAATCAGGGGAAGCCATTGCCGTTAGCGAGACAGGGTCAGTCCCCGGATTTTCGCATGTGAGAATCGTGCCGGACGGTGCCGTTAGACAGCGGGTTTTCACGGGAATCTCCCGTTTCCCCCGCCCTTTAATTCCCGTACTGCTCCATACTCACCTCATGTCACCCCTCACCACAGTTAAAGACCTCGATGTTTGGCGCTGACCGAAATCTCTCCCTGACTCATCATCTGTTTTTTATTAACAATAAAAGTTTACAAGGTTCGAGTATTGGGAGTGCGGTTGTTACTCAACTCGTACTCGACCTAGTTAGCTCTACTTTTTTCCTTGTGTGCTTCACGTCAAAGATCTGTTGATACACATATGCGGTGGACGTGACGATTTAAAACCTCGGCTCATTCTCATTATCACGGCCATGACAGAGATTTCCGCCGAGTCTTTTAGTTGCTTGCCACATCGTTAGAGATGATTAGGGGCAGGAATATTTCGCGGATTCAATGTCCTGCATGCTAGAATCCATTGTCCTATGCATAAGAAAGCCCCGACAATTTGTCCACTAGCTGCTACTCGACAGACAATGAACGAATAGACGAGGCTTGAATATGCGTAGGACAATGGATTCTAGCATGGGGTCATTGAATTCGCGAAATTTTCCTGTCAATAGAGATGATGGTTAGAGCCAGGGGTTTTTGGTGAAAAGAATTCTGCAACAACTTGTTTCAATACCTTACGTGCACACCTGCAACTCTGGTCTGCGGTTATTGGCAGAATATAATAGGTCAGAGGCGTGGCCCATTTGACTGTACCAACCAGAACAATGTTACCGCGACACCACACGTCTGCGATTCGGGGGTAGGACCCCCGAGACGCCGAAAATTAAAAACTTCCAATCACTGACCTTGAAGCAGAGGAACAGGTGTTCACATAAGGCATTGAAACAAAATATTGCAGAATTCTTTTAACCAAAAATCATTGGCTCTAGTGATGGTATATCGCGAAATGTTTTGTGCCAAAATATCCTTGAAAACAATGTAGTTTCTTGCGACATTCATGATTGACTGATACACGTCTGACACTCCGTAGCTGTCTGAAGACGAATGACAGGCAGCAGATGCTACATTAGTGGGATTCTTATTGGCTCAGTCAAATAGGGCAAAAATTCAACGTGCAGGGAAAAGCCTGTGAGCTTTCGTTAAGCTTAACGTACGTTGAAACCCAGAAAACAGCCAAGTTTTCCCGCGATAAGCCATCATTAGGGCTCGGAAGTTTTCACGAAAAAATTTTTGCACCGCTTTGCTTCATTGTCTTACGTGCACACCTGCAGCTCAACTTCATGATTATTGGCAGAGTGTTTTTGTGAAGAGTCGTCATTCATTTGACTGTGCCAGTCAGTACATAGATAACTGCCACCCATCACGTCTGTGATTTGCGGGTTTAACCTCCACACGCTGGGTGTTGCGGCAGCCAATCACTGACCACAAAGCAGAGACGCAGGTGTACACGTAAGGCACTGAAACAAAGTGCTGCAAAAATCTTTTCGCGAAAAATACCGGGCCCTAGCCGTCATCATGCTTGATGATTTTGTGAGAGGCTTGTGGTGACGTGTTAGTTAACGCCTGTCTGGCCGCAGCAAATTCTTTTTTTCAATCAATCTGAGGTATGCGCTCTTGTTGCTGACATTGCAACCGTACAATTCTGTAGCGTAGTTTGTCTAGACCTCGCTCTTTAGTTCTGCAGGGGTTTCGAAAATATTTTTTTAAAAGCAAATTAATACACATATCAAAAATTCATTCTGACAGTTTTAATACTTATTATATCATCGTTTGTATCTAAATTTTTCCGTTGCGGTACGCCAAACGGATTTTTTAATTTTTGCCACTGAATTATTACATAATTTGTTGTCAAGATAAGCCAAACCAAAGCAAAATAATTTTTTTCCTAGCAAACGGTACATTATTTTTAAAAATGCTCCTGCAAAAGTGTGTATCGTACCACTGTAAACAGCCTCAAATTTTTTCAGAGCATTCGGTTAAAAAATATTCGAGTTATTTGCAACTGTTTGAAATAAATGCAAGATCGTGGACTTAATGACAGTCTAAGGTGCGAGAGGTCCTGGTTTCGAATACCGGCTCGGACATGCATGTTGTGTTGCCCCTTCACCTCTCTTGACCCTCACCGGCTCTCTTTAGCTCCTACTCTTCTTTCGATAGTTGTTATTTTTAAGCTTAAACGAGAGCAGATATTAAAAATCAGTCTTGCAGTTTTGTTTGAAATGTTTTTTACCGTTACAGCTATTTTTTTCAAAGCAAGAAATTATACGGTTACGACTAATAAGTCAGTTAAACAGAATCTCGTTAATATCGTAATTAGCTAAAACCATAGCCTTGAAAAAAATGCGATTTTAAACAAAACTGCCAGATATTTGACAGGCTAACTGCCCTTGTTTAGGCGTAAAAAATTAATATCACTAAATAAAAGTGGCCTTAAGACCTCGTTATTAAAGATCCGTAAAACTGTCTCACAATGACAACCCTACTATACCCAGTGTTGCATCGTAATAATAGTCCTTGCACGTTTTGGTCGCTGACTCTGGCATTTCATCTTCGGCATCTGCCGCGGCCAAGCGCGTCCTGTAATTTGAGCATCGCACTGTCCCATCTCTCGTGCACAGCAAGTTTTGCAACTTAGTGATATTACTCCAGGGAGTTCAGATGATTACATGATCTAGTAACAAAAGTTATGAGGACATACCAGCTTCCGATGCATCTCTACACATAAATTCGCGAATCCTCACGTAACCTGCACACTTGTTCTTTCGCGGGATTTACTTTCTTGGTCCATATTGGAAATCTGAGCGGGAGAAAATAATTTAAGGGCCTTGCCTACCACTTGCTTTAAATACGTTGCAGCGTGTTCGTTAAAACGTGTTTTACGAAATTGTTCCATACATGTCCGTTGCGTCAATGTACGAAAAGAAAACGTACTTCAAACGATGGCATCACCTCAATTAGAAATATCATTTCGGAGCCCCTCAAAATGACTGAAAATTTGCCTTTCAACACGTTATATCTGAAAAACTACTCTAGAATAGATTTGGCTCAAAACTTTCCACAAATAAAAAAAAAATGGGGTGACCATTGAAAGTGTCAGTCAGGCGAGTGATCTACAATACCACTGCCGCCGTTTCAGCGTTGTGCGGTAGAGGCGATACCGCACCAGACGAGCCGGTCAATATCGCCCTTGGCCAGTAGGAGGGCGCCTTAAGCACTCCGATGACTAATTCTACAAGAACAAAACAGAGAAGCGGACTTTTTTTTAAATCTAGAGCATTACAGTTCTTCGTTATGGAATTATAGCCATGCGTTCTAGCGTTAAACAATGAAATGTTGAGGTTGGAAGTGTGTAATCTTGCAGAATACAAAGTAAACTGCTGCATTAAATGATATTTCTTTAGTTACCTATATGTTTACTTAAGCCGAATTTATCGTGTTCAAAAAATTTTGTTCTATATGAAGCGGCCTATTTTAATGATACTTATTTTCCCTCAAGCATTTTTGTACCATATCTCATAAATATTACTTGCCGCTGGTCGGCGGGTTTTCTCGGGGATCACCCGTTTCCCAAGCCCCTTCATACCGGCACTGCACCATACTCACATCATGTCATCCCTCACCATCGGTAAAGACCTCGCTGTTAAGCGCTGACCAAAATCTTTCACTAACTCATAAATATTAGTAATTACATTTGGAAAGGCAAAATTGAAATGTTTAACTAAGAATGTTGTCATGAAATTAATGCTCGTATATTATTTCCTTGCGTTTTCAGTTCACAGTAACAAAAATGTTCTAAAAAAAGAAAGCTGGTATTGGCTCCTACTACATAATTAATTGTTTTAGGACCAAAAAGATACAACCTACAAGCATACATGAAATTTGCCACAATTTTAACAGAAACGTGGGAACGACAACAATACATTTCTTTCAGTAAGTGCATCAAACACAGCTGTACGTAACTATAATTCCTACACGAGTCACATCTATATGTATAATCCAAATTTTATCGGTGTCAAAATATTAATTTAACAAACAAAATGCATACAAGAAAAAATAATTTTTTTAAAATGTGTATCTATAATGGCTCGTAGATTTGTAATAGTTTTTATTGAAAGAACAAAAAACGAGCATAAGGTGTGAACGAGCCTTAGAAAGTTTCAATTAACCTTGAGAAGCCTATAAATTATTCTCGACTTCCATTTTCCTTCTCATCTGGAGCAAGGCTTAGAGACGGCGTCTCCGCACACTGGAAGATGAGAAGGTGGGAGAGGGGGGAGATAACTGAGAATACTGATGGGAATTCTCGCTACATTTGCCACTCAGCTCCACAGCCGTTAGAGCAGAGAGAGATGGAAGACCTATATCCGTGAATAATTCTGTTACCCTCCCCCCAGCGGTTGTCTTCTTGATGAGCCGAGGTACGCACTTCTGTGACGTCGGCACGTCTGCCCCGGAGTGCCCGAGCGTCTGGGTCGCGATAACTTTCTCGCTCCTCGGAAATGCTCGGGGAAGCTCGTTCATCCTCGGCGATTGGTACGCACGTCTCTCCTCACATCCCCGTCACCTGTGCAAAGGTCTACTACAGGTAAAAGTTTGGCACAGGGAAAATTTCAATCGCTTGAAATGTGGTATTTGTATGAAGTGTTAAGTAACCGATCACAGAGACTTCGTGAATTTTAAGATACACTAAGTTCATAATTGGGTACCTAAAGTCCAAAATTTAAGACTTAAAAAGAAATGATTTACCGTATGCGTTTATTTCTATCTGAAATATGTTACAAACCGGAATGAAATATAGGCCTATTGTATTTTAATTACTAACATAATAAAGATATTCGCAGTATATTTAATGTACACGAAAAATACATTACTTTTTATTACTATTTCATATAATTTGGAATTTACTTGGTTTCGAATTCAGGTCACCAATTTAAAAGCCAACATTGGTTGGTTTTTAACTTTAAATTAAATTTATTGACTTCTAATTGCCGTGTCTAGTGAAATTTCATTTTACTACGGTCTGTATTTTATTATACTCGTTAGAGACGTCTTTGAGTGTTTCTTGCAGTGGGACAGAATAAAGTACTGTATTATTGTGGACATACGCCATTGAAATAATTTATCGTCCCAAATTATCGTTGGCTGGCGGGTTTTCTCGGGATATCCCGTTTTCCCTACATGTTTGATTCCGCCGCTTCTCCATCATATGGCTTGATTCCGTGTCATCCTTGAGGCCATGCAGATACCAACACAAGCCCAGCCTTCACTAGGGGCACTATACCCTCCTTCTTCGAGAGTTATTTCCTTAATGGATGTAATATTTTATAATATTGTGGATTGTAATGCAAGTTGTAATTTTCCTGGTATTAAAATAATTCTGACTTTGTGTAGACAAGGCATTGGATTTGATGAAGGTATCTTTGTTAAATTCATCGCTTAGTCAAATTTTATCATAAAAATATGCACATTTATATCAGCGGTACGTTTTATGATCAGATACTGAAACTGCTTAAAAAGCACTATTATTCACCCAGATAGCTCCTAAATTTCCAGGGGATGTACCCGTGGCTTTATGTAGGGTGGTCAGTGTACATTTATCAATGCTTCCCCGGTTCACCGACTTTCCTACTCACGAGTAACCACTGGAATGGCCACCTGAGGGTGTATACCATTCCCTGAAAGAAGACGTGTCATTTAGGCTGTGTCCCAACTCGCTGAAAGAGTACTCTCTCGTCCACTCTTGACGTCACAGAGGGTAATTTCTACTGTCCCAACTCAAAGGGAGAGTATGCAATAGGAGAGTGAACGAGAGTGAGCGATGATGTTCCCTCGCAGCTCACTCTCGCACCCTCTGTAGCAGCGCCATATTGCTTTAAGGTTCAACCATTTTCTTTGTGTTTGTTAAGAATTATTTTTACTCATTTTTCGTTGTTTTAACCCGCCGTTCTTGTATTTAATAAATATATTTTAGTAGATAATAACAACAACCTACATTAAATATATTGTAGTTCGCAGTGTAGATTATTTATATACTTACAATTACTGCCGATAGAATGCAGTGTGCCGAGTGCATAGTGCGATAGTAGACGTCCCAATTCGAATAAAGTGATCCAGAGTGGCTGAGAGGTAGAGTGGGTAGTGGGAGTATACACACTCTTGAATTGAGACAGCCTGAGAAGCGAAGCAGTACGGGTGGTGTGGGAAGCAGGGGTACTCTCCGATAAACAGCGATGTCTGCTACGTTCCGTCATGTGTGAAGACAGCAGGGGCTGACTCCACCGGTAATCGAACACGGGCCGCCTCGATGTGAGACGAGTGTTCTAGCTACTACGTCAACCACGGCGATTCTTAGCTAGGCAGAGCAAGTCTACAAATCTCCGCTCCAATCGTATAACTACAGCATGAAGAGTAAGTCATTCCAAGCCAATCGTGGTGCAGAAAGAGTTCTAGCATTGCTCCCGAAAAAAAAACATTTGACCAAAGTGAATCACTTACTAAATCACTACGTTGTTTGTCACCCGTCTGATCGAAATTACGCAGTCGTGTAGCAGTAGCCTCGCATTCTGCACGACCTGTGATTCAATCCTGATTGTATTATCGCATGCAATACATAATTGTAAGCAGTGTGGAGAGTAGCTGTCATTGAGAAAACTCAACGACATAATTTGCAGAGTAACGAAATTATTTGTGACGTAAATTAAACTATTGATGTATTAATTATCTATTGCATGCAGCTCACGTTTTGCGTTTGAATCTTACAAGTATTTTAATAGGAGAAATTATGTTGCACTTTTAGTCCTATTTAAAAACTTGGTAACATATTAAAACATTTGTTATTTCATATTATCTACATACAATTTATTCTCAATCACTCCTAACTTGATAAAGCTATGATAACCAATTTCTACCTATTTTTTTTTTTTGCGATAGTTTTTGTGACTAAAGAGAACAGACGTCCAGAAGTTGTCCTATAGTTCTGTTGATTTTTTTCTGTAAATATGTATTTTTTTTAGACTGATATTTTGTTTCTGCAGATTAATTATGTAACAAAATTTTGAAACTGAAGAGTCACACAACACTATGTTTTATACTTTTAAAAAGTCGATATAGCGTTTACTATTCTCAACAAAACTGAAAAACCGTTTTAAGTTTATCTACTGTCTTTTAGTCTGAAATAAATAATTTTCGCTAAAGCAGTAGAAATGAGGGGCCGTGGTCCTAAACACGACCTTAATTAGATAATAAATTTTCTTTATAGGGAAAGTCAAAACTTCCGCTCTCCACCCTTCTTCAGACCTCCACTTAATCTCAGGTATGAATAAATCATGGGCATTGCTACCGAAGATAACGCAGAATGCTGTTGCTGTAAATTTTAACGGCGTAATAATGAAATGCAGTTTGCAGCGTCTTTTCTATGGTGCGTGATAACCGGTACGCCAAATACTGGTCATAAGGACAATTTATGTGTTAGTTTTGTAGCGCTTTTCAAATTGTTTAGAGGTAAAATGGCGCATGAAGAACAAATGAAACGTTTGCCAATTCACTGCTATAGCTTACGAAAAAAAAAAAAAAAAAAAAAAAAAAAAAAAAAAAAAAAAAAAAAAAAAAAAAAAAAAAAAAAAAAAAAAAGAAAGAAAAGAGGGAGATTAACCCACTAGTTCTCTGCGATGTAAGATTTGCTTAAACATACTACACAAAATAAACGTTACCTGTAATTAAGAACACATTAGTTCTGGGACTAACAAACGTATTTAAATGTCATACATATGTAAAATTTTTTCATTCTGATTCCGCATTCAAATTTTAGTTTTTACTATGAGGAAAATAATTAATTTAGTAGTTCACTTGATATTAACAGTGAAAATTTGTATGACAAGTTTCCTAGTACTACCGTTTATGTAGTTGTACCACGGTATCAAAAATGTCATAATTGTATTGTTAACCTGCGTAAATTTAGTTTTTACATTATGTCCATGTTTTACTACCGTAAAAAAATCACTTGATCGTCTATAGTTTTTTTGCTGACGTTATTGATTACTACATTCAGTTTTGTGCTGAGTATTACATATTTTGGCATTTCTAACCTTTGTTGAACCTACCACAAAAAAAAAAAAGTCAAATACTTTCGTTCGTATCTCAGTCACATACTTGGAGGTATGCTTGCATTTAAAGAAACAGTCAGGAATTAAAATTTAGGTGTTTTGTTGATTGTCTTTATTCTTTAACGAATATAAAACCTTACTGGAACACTATGTGCGTGAGTCTGAGAACTGTTATAAACGATATTTTCTAAACAACATGCAACGATAATGTCACTCGTGAAACTGCACCGCTGTGAGTCAGCAGATATCATTGTAAGTTAACATAAGTACTATACAAACTAAACTGGACTATCACTTTACATTTTATTTTATTTCTTTTGGCCTTTACGTCTCATTGACAACGAGGTTATTAGAAGTGGCGAGAGACAAATTCTCACAAGGACAGGAACTCGCGAAGGAAGTTGCAGTATCCTTTGCAAAAAAAAAATCAGCGTTTATGTGGAGTGATTTCGGGAAACCATAGAAATCTGAAATCAGAATGGCCGGAGCGGGAAAATTACTTTATTAATATAATTTTAATTTTTTTAGCACAACGGATCTAACTTTGAAGCCAAGGAAGTTTTTTTTTTTTTTTTTTTTTTTACTGTGAGCTGTTTGTTCACTCGGAGATACTCGTATACTGTGTTTTGTACAAGTTGAACAAAATTTGAATGCTACTTAATCTTCGTGGGTAATAACTGTTAATTTTTTGCAGTATTTCGCACAATGCAAGACAAAATTTACATTATAAGCGGTACGTATTCAAACTAAAATAATCTTGCACTGTTACACATATTACAAAATATTAAAAATTATTGCTATAGATGATTGTTTACCGCGGGAAAATTTGACTGTTTGGTGAGTTTCAATACACGTTCAGCTTATAAAAAAGCTCACTAGTTTTTTTCCCTGTACGCGGAGCTGTTTACTATAAACTGGGCACTCAGCAGAACTTGTAATTAATTGAAAATAAGTTTTATTGGGTCAATAGATGTTAACTTTGAGAGTGTTAATATGTTTACACTGTTTTTTGGTTGTATGGAAGTTATCATATTAAAATAGTAAACATGGCTGCAAAACTACTGAAAGAAAACTTTACACAGTGCTCATTTTATCGTCAACGGCCTAATAGTGGACCGGATGCCAGCTGGCCAGTAATTGTCGCCTCGTAGGGTCGTAGTTCGTCGGTAATCATCAATAGAAGTGCAGTGTTCAGTATTATATGGCTGTAATTACTCTTCTACTGAAGTTACTCATATTTGTAAAAGTAAGACGAATTGCTGGCAATACCTCCTTAGAGATGCATTACACTGATTATGTACTAAAGTGATGCTAAGCTGCGTTTTGGTATTTATTAAACGGTGACAGTCTTAGTAATTAATTTACGTTAAATATAGTCGTAGTAATTTTGTAATTAACTTAAGTTAAATAAGTAAAGTTATTTCATGTCAAATCTGTTTTCATTAAGTACGCAGTTACCTGTGATTTCGTAAACTTCAAGTGTAATTACTTACTAAAGATATTTAGAAATTCTCTCTTCTGTATGTATGCATGTATTAATGCATGTACGTCACGATTGAAACAGTGCATCCGCGACTGAATCAATGTATTTACGAATGAATTTATTAGTGGATGTATGCATGAATGCATTTATGTATAAAATAAAGAATGCAAGAATGAGCAAATGAAAGTACGTTTCATGATTGAAGTAATTTATTTATGAAATAATAAAATTATGCGTAAAGGATTCTATATATTTACGAGTCATTATATTCATAAATGAATTCAGGAATGCATGTTTTGAGGAATACATATATGCTTGTATGTGTGTATTGATGGATGCATGCATGAATGCACGTATTCATGACTGCATGTATGTATGAATTAATGATGTATGGATGCTGTGTTTTTTATAAGTGTTTTTAGATAAAGAAAGAAAGCCTGTGGTAATGTTGAGTATCAGCTACCCTGTCTGTGCCCTAGGGTCGTGGTCCTGGTGTTGGCGAGAGGCATCGAACTACACGTAGGGCTCAGGTGTTGCGGCCCGGCCTCGTTAAGCCCTTCCATTAGCCGCCCGCCTCACAATCCCCACCCCCGCCATCTCTTCCGACCGCACCGTCCGCCACGTCAGCATTCCGCCGTCCCCGCCTTCAGACAAAACTTCACAACAGGAAGCTTCTTCCGCAACTTCGGTCAACGTATCGACAGCAGAGTCGTGATCACGGTCGTAGAAGAACAGGTCTGGACACTCGCCTGGAAAATTGACCCCCTTGTTGTTTGGCTGTAGTTCACCAAGTTACCGAGAATATTGTGTTTTATTGGCGCTGATGTTACGGCGGTCGGCTCAAACTCCGCCCACTTCCTTTCCGCTAAGATAAACAATTTATCAAAACGTATTTTTTATCAATTTATGAAATACTTTCTTTGCTCACAAATTTAAGAAAAGGCTCCAGCAATCTTTATTTACTTTATAAATTTAACAATCGAAAAAAGTGGACGGAGTTTTGGTCCGACCGCCCGGAAAACAGCGCCAAAAAGTACGACATTCTCGGTAACTTGACGAACTACAGCCAAACAACAAGGGGGTCAAGCAAAATGCATTGTTAGATAGGCGAGTGTCCAGACCTGTTCTTCTACGACCGTGGTCGTGATCGAGAACTCGAGTCGCTAAGCTAGGTGTATACATACATAGACTCTTAATGGTAAAGAGAGCACATCTAAAGAATAATAACAGACGATTTTATTTTGGCTTCAAACATCAATTTATGGGAGTTGAATTATGCACACTGTGGTTAACAGGCGGTATGTTTACACAGACACAGGAAATTGCAGTTTCGGATACCCGGGTATCGGAAACTGCTGTTTGAGTGAGGTGTAAACGGCACAAAAGTGAGGTTACGTTGCAGAAGGAAAAATGAGTTTGTAATTCAAGTTTCGTGACGAAAGCTAAGTTTCGTGTACGGTGTACACGCCTAAACTGAGGTTCCCCTCAATTTCGGCCAGAAACGAAGTACTATGGCTGCTGGTTGAAAGGTATTGTGTTGGAAATGCAAAGTAAGTGAAATGTTAAAAATTTGTATGCCTGTACCTACAGTAAAATTAAACCGACCTGATTGTTAAAAAATTAGTAGCGTTGGTGTATTAATAAATTATCAGCAACTGAAATTTCACAAATTCTAATAAGTTAGCTATGTGCTAAAATTGTCCACTGGAATAGGTAAATGAGTGTGATTTCTCTAATATTATATCCGTTTCCGTAATGTTTAGGCATTCAAATCTGTAGGAAATCTTCACTTATATTGACACCTGCAGTTGTTTCCGACACACTTAAACTTAAATATTCCCCAACTGACATATCACGTATGGTATAAACACGTCTTTGAAACCTCAGTTTACAAAGTGAGGTTCCGGAAACTGCAGTTTCGTGTGTCGGTGCAAACATACTGAAGGACCGGTAATTTTCACGAAAAGAATTTGGCACCACTCTGTGTCAATAACTATCGTGCACATCAGCAGCTCCGCTTCGTGGTTATTGGGGCAGTGACGTCACTAATTTGAATGCTCCAATCAGAACAATGCTACTGCGACACCGCAAGTCTATAATTTAGCGGGTGGAATCCAAAGTCCAATACTTTGAGGTTTCTGTGACATTAGCTCTACAAAAATGACGGATGCCACGCGAATCCTCAACAGCAATTATATAGAATTTTTTATAATCAGAATTTAATTTCGCTCATAAATTTGTGTTTGCTATCACAAGTAAGTCGTAATTACTATTGCCAAACGTGTAATTTTGCCTTTATTTCTACATTTCGGATTGCCAGTGGGCGTTCAAAATATATTACAAATAAACAGGAAAATACTTAAATACTGTTAACATATGTGGCTTCCTTACTAAGGTTAGTATGGTTCTGAATAAACTATTTACATGCACTTTTTTTTTTTTTTTTTTTTTTTGTTATTTGTCGCTTTGAAGTCAGGCTAGTGCTCACAACAACGAGAATTTAATATGTCGCACCGCGACCTTCATGTCGCTTCTGCCTTGCCGTTGTGATTCCGGCATTAGCTGTTTTTCAATACACTAGAGACGCGACGTTAAACAAAATATTAACAACGTTTTAATTAAACCCGATTGCATTAAAATTCTTTCTGGGAAAGTGTAATTTAACTAAGTTCATTGGTGCATAAAGTGCAATCGTGTTAAAATCCATATGGTTTCAACATTTCTGCAGGTAAAGCAGTTTTTCGTGATGAATAAAAAACGCTAACGGCCCAGTAAAACTGCACGATCTCTCTCACGTACCATTAACTGAACAAACTGATAAATATAATAGTAAAGTTCATATGTTGATTTCAAGCGAATTAAAAAGAGTTTATAACGAGTTTGTCTAAGCTTTAAAAATGCTGAATGGGAGTTGTTTTGTAATTGTGGTAGTTCACTGCACTGGCAGTACATGTTTCGTAGAATTTAATATAATTTCAGTGAATACTTCAGCAAGCTACGAAAATTAAATCTCCACTCAAAATAACTGTTTCGTTAAATTTTTTTGTGTTAGCTAAATATATATTTATTTAACATGCGAATAAAATGTACACATGAGAGTGCGGGAAAGCTATACGTTTGGACAAAAATTAAAACTTCGAAAAAGTACTAATTACTTAATACAGTGTGCAATTATGCTTTATGTTAAGCATATGCAGGGGCAATTTTTTTTTCCTACGAATTGCGCATTTAGCAAGTAATAATATATACTGTTCAAAATGGAACAAAGTAATAAATTCCAAAATAAATTTACAAATCTCAACAGAATGACGTGCTATGCTGTAATCATGCTTGGGTAGCAATACAAATTTGTGTTGTGCATTAAAATGTTTTAAGTGGAAACTAGTTAGTGTTTCGTCCACACCTTTGTTTATTAAGTTGCTCACATACACCGCTGCTATGCAACGTTGCAGTAGGGTAGGAAACTTTCTTATATTTTAAACTATTATACTTGTTCTGGTAAATTATGTCTACATACGAAAAGAAAATACACTTGATAAAAGACCTTTCAAGTGCATGGCTTAAAACAACCTTTTCGCACAGCTAAATATATAACAAAATATTTTGCTCGATTGATACAAAACTAATAGCGGGATTTACGGTGTAACGCACTGTATTATTGTGGACATATATCATTGCAATATTATGTCGTTCCAGAGATATTAGAATGAGAATAAAAAACAATCGAAAAAAAAGAGAAAACAAGCTTAGTTTGACTGTAGTCAACACATCCATAAACCATTGCTACAGAACATGAAAGATCCTATAAGGATTTGAGCAAAAAAACATCCAAAAATAAAAGTAATGCAAAACAAAATATTGTGTAAAAACTAAGGATACCACATTATGGCAGAACAGATAATAGTGGGCTGAGACGAAGACAATGTTGGACAGAAGGCAGAACAACAACGACGACGTCACAGACAACAGACTAGACGACACAACGATGCAGACACAAAAGTACACTGTAGATTTCTAAAGACCGGCTTTTCAAATACATTTCACAGTGTGCTTTGGCGAAATTACTATTAAGTTATATTGTGACTGTTACTCTTACTTCCTGTTGAACGACGGTAACACTGCGTGCCCAATTTAACACCTTGCACGTAAGAGCTGTGTGGCACTAGAAACACACGTCAAAGTATTCCTTATCTCACATTCGCTTCTGAGCCTGCAATTAAAAAAAAAAACTCTAGACAGAAGCACACGTAAGTTTCTAGTAAATGCATTTATTTTGCTAACGTAATTCTTTCGGCGAAAATGTTTGAAATTAAGTAGCAATGAAAGCATGTAAATTTCAATCATAATTTTTTTTCTATAATTATATCAGGAATATCCCTGGAGTACCTTATTATAAAGATGCTCTTTGCAGAACTACGAAGTTTGTTTCCACGAAAAGAACTTGCAATCTGTATTTGTATAGTACTTGCAATCAAGGAAAAGGATACTTGAGAATAAATGAAAATCTACTTATCTGTACGAGAACTGTTTAAAAAGAAATTTCTACGTGAAATTACTTTTAAAAAAATTGCGTCAATCCTGTGTCCTTTCTTTTGGTAACCGCACACTTTACCCTTGGGCAAACTCACATTACGTACAGTTAAATTTTATTTTTGTAATACGTAATGTGCAACTGCTAAACTTTATTAATTTTGTAGAATGTTATGAATGTGAATATGCACTTCGTTTGAGCAACGTTCTTACCAGACGCTGTAATTTGTGTAGAACATTATCTGAAAAACACATGATTTTATTGACTACAAAGCACTCCGAAGTTTTCTTAAAAGGAAACCTTGTAAATGAATCAGAGAACATTACAAAGAAAATCGTTGTAATTATACCAACGTCTGTGAAAGTACAAACAAACTGTTTGTAATTTTAAAAAAAACAGTGTAATAAGCCGCAAGTAGCCTTGTAAACGTGTTGGGGTAAACTTTGGTTTTGTGTTGATGGATTTGCTTTTGTGGATAAAACTGTGAAACCCAAGCTGTAACAGAACAGACCAGTTAGTTACAGTTTTTCTATTATTCCTGTTCTCATTTATTTAGGAGCTCACACCTATGTTATAATGTATATATTTTATATGTTCATAAACAAACAAGTTCGTACTTCTATTATACAGGAACATATTTTCTTATATGAATCTCTCTTAAGAGATCAAATGAAATTACTAGGCGGTACATTAAAACTTATTTGTTTTTGAGAATTCCGTGCGTGGAATCGCGCATATTATACAACCAGATTGAAGTGACAATTTTAGATGGTCTTGTAAACGGATAAGTTATTTTTAAGGGAAGTTTTAACCCTTCCATGAAGTTTAACTATTGTGTGAGATTTTTATGTATGTTCACAAGACGCATTTCAGAGCAGATGATAGATGAGTTCTTGTTGTTTTGAAATATTACAGTGTATGTTTAAAGAAAATCCATAAAGCAGACTCACACGGAACGAACTATGTGAACGTAAAAGTGCTTACACACCCATTACGCTTTCGTAAATAGTTACCTTTCACAGGAAATTTCATCGAACATTTTGTTTTAATAATTGCTGTATTTGTACGAGGAACATTTGTTCCGTATATAGTTGTGACTATTTTGTATTGCAATTATTTTTAACCCTACCAGTTTTTGTACAAAGGCATGTCGAAGCATAAATTTGCATAGAATGATTTTATTCGTTACAGGAATACCAACTGACTCACCGAAATTAAATAATTCGCACTGGCTAACAGTGCCACGGGTTATGTCAACGTATGCAAAGGAACAGCATTGAATTTATTGTATATTTATCTCATTATTGAATTTGAAATAAAAAATTGGCATTTTAAAAGGTTTTTAAAAAGTAAAATATGAAATACGATTTTTATTCATCTCTAGACGTTGGTTGAGACCGTGTACTTCAGCGTGAGTAATTTCATGTCGGTTAGTGATAAACAGTTTTGTTAAAATTTCTACTTTTACATGCCACTATACAAAAACTGTGAAAGGTAAAAAAAATTTTGTTACAGTTAAAAATAGCTACAGTGTATGTCTAAAAATCAAGCCACATCTCATACAAATATAAAAATTACGAAAAAATTAAACATTTTTGTGAACTCCCCCACTTCCCTCTTAAATAGAAACATGAGTAATTGTAATTATAACAACTAGCTGGCGACAACCTTGTCATGAGGCAATAACGTCACATTGAAACTGCTTCAGTGTTATATGTTTATAACGTCCTGTAACAAAGCTCGCCACTGTGTGGCTCAGTTGTTTTCACGTCGAGATCCTGTACCTGAGTGCTTTGCCGCAGTTACCAAAGCACCACAAACCTCGTTAATGTGGACCTCGATGATCTGGAAATTCAATAATTGATATAATATCACCCTTCAATAATCCACGCGTAATTCCATATTACTGAACATTTATACCTCTTAATCACTTAAGTGCCAAGCTGGGTGTGAAAAGGTAGGATATTTGAATACCAGCTGCAAACTATTTACATACAAAAATGTTTTTGAGCAATACGGAACCGCATTATTTTCGCTAGTAACAATTGTAGGAAAAATTTGTTGGTATAGTTTTAAATATTTTTACAGTTTTGTGGTCGCTGTAAAATAATATTTTGTTTTCAAAAAGTTTCCAGAGTGATTATCAACATCGCAATATCAAACTGAAATATATATCATATTCTAGTAGAGCTGCAGATTATGCACGTAACTTGCAATCTAATATTTGTAAATATAAATATCATAAAACAATTATATGCGAAGCAAAAACATGATTATATGTAAACCAATTGCCACTTACCAGGTAATATTTATAAATATCATAAAACGATTACATAAATAGCAATAAACATGATGATTTGTAAACCAATTTCCACTTACCATCTAATATTCATAAATATAAAACAAGCATATATGAAAAGCAATAAATATTATTAATTTGCAAAGCAATTTCCACTTACCGTCTAATATTTCTAGATAGCAGAAAACAATTATATGGAAAGCAATAAACATGATTATATGTACACCAATTTCCACTTACATTCTAATATTTATAAATATCATGAAACAATTATATGAAAAGCAATGAACACGACGATTTGTAAACCAATTTTTGCTGACGTCGATCTTGCAAATGAGCAATTGTTTTGTCTGCAACCAACCGTATTATTTAGCAGAGTAGGTACGGTTGACTTTGAGTGAGGTCTAACAGAAACACGGTTATAAAAAATAATAAATTTGTTCATTTACGCGCGCGCGTGTGTGTGTATGTACACACAGAGGCACAGGCATTTTAGAATGTGGCCTGTAGGAAAAAAAACATTCCTCTCTGGTTTTAGGTACAGTAAGTGCAAAGTGCTGGCAGCGACGAACTGGAAATGGTGAAGATGATGGGGTAGGGATGATGGGGAAGGAATTTGCGTGGGCGGTGGTGGGTCGTGTACTCGGATCGATCATGCCATACGGGGTCAGACGTCACAGATGTTCCAGGGACAGTTTGTCCAGGGTCTATGTCGGGTAGAGGGGGGAGGGATTGGACATTCCAACAAGATTAGCGGCCTCGGGAGACAGGAATACAAACCCCTTACTGCCCCTACACCATTTCCCCTTTCTCTGCTGCAACCCGCTCGTATACAAGTACCCACCACCGGGCTGTGAACATTTCGCGAAAATAATTATGCCCCAGTTGTTTCAGTGGCTTATGTGCTTTGTGGTTGTTGGCAGCGTGTCTTTGTAAAATGGCGTCTCTCATTCAACTGTTCCAAACGTCTGTGATTTGCGGGTAGAACCCTAAGACACGTGACAGTTAAATAATCCAATCGCTGAATATAAAGGAGAACTGCAGATGTGCACGTAAGGCAATGAAACTAATTAGGGAAAAATTTTTTTAGCGAGAAGTTCACGGCCCTATCCGTGGGTAGAGGGCTCTGCAGTTGAAATTGATGTTCACAATATACACAGCGAGGAGTTTTGAAACGTGCCTTGTCCAGAATAATACACCCAGTTTATGTGTGTTAGTGATTAGGGTATATACTGCGTGATAATGAGGCCTCAAAATCCAGTAGCAGAAATATGTTAAACATTAAAATTATTATATTATATTTGATAGAATGGTTACTTACTGCCAAAAAAATACGTGTCTGCTCTCGGAAGGTAACCTTGAGAACTCAGTGTACAGATCTTCCCCAATTTTGTGATGCCCTCAATAAGGTTTATCAAGATTTTAAGATTTAGTGGACACTAGATTTTTTTTTACATACGAGGCCCAGAAAATGGGATGGCTATAAGCATGACCGTCTTTAGTGGAAGGCCGGAGTCTTAAATGTGGCAACACTGCACCGGGGGCCTGCTGCCTGTCACTTCTTGACTGCCCTAGTCTCTGTAACGTGTCTAGATGCAGCTTTAGTGATTGTACACGTCTACACAGACTAGGTCTACCAATGAGCAACCGGCAGTAGGCCACCGATGCAGCGTTGCCACATTCAAGACTCCGCCCTTCTACTAAAGACGACCATGCTAAAAATCGAAATTAAAACGTCCGTCAAACACCTCATCGCCTCTAGGCGCGAAGGACTAAACTAGCGTGCAGTGTTATCGTAGGAACGGTTTTCCATTGGAACTTAAAGACATGACCCCGTTAATTTGTTGGTGGAAAGTATGAGGTAAAGTCCAACACAAGTTTCTACGACATAGTTTTATGATTACGGTTGATATTTTCTCATCTACAGCAACGCGAAAGTCATTTTTGGCACTTTCGAAGAACTTGGAAATCATGTTTTTTAATTAGCGGACGGTATTTTTAAAATCATAGGGACATATTTTTAAGTGTGCCTTATGTTTGTAGATAAACTCATTGGAAACATTTTTCATAGTTATGCAATAAAAAGTACTTTTCGTATCACGCTACAGCACGTCTAGCTCGAGGCCTACTAACTCTTAAGGTAAATAACTGCATGTGGTTAGTTTACCATTTGTATACATACAGGATGTTCCGAGATTAGACCAACACTCTTCTGAATCGTGTCTTCAGAAAATATCATCAACCAGTTACAGGAGGCCCGCCGTGCTGTGGTGCTCAGACAACTCACATCCCACCAAGGCGATACGGGTTCGATTCCCCGAAGGTTTCTCCCGATCTTCGGAAAAGGGTAAAAAAGGGAGGACGTTGTCTTTGGTCGGTGTGTTTTCTTGAGTATTCCCATAGCCATCTTTAGCAAAATGCCGCGGCCTTAGATCTGACAACCCTGGCAGGAAGGGTCATTTAAACACTTCTTTTAGCTTTCCAAAGGTAATGGCTGTACCTGATTCGTTATTCTGCTCTGCATACCGGCGAATCAGGGGAAGCCACTGCCTTTAGCGAGACAAGATAAGTTTTAAAATGACCCTTCCTGACAGGGTTGCCAGATCTAAGGCCGCGGCCTTCTACTAAATATAGCTATGGAATTCCTCATTCTATACTAAGCTTACCAACGCTCAAGAACTTGACGTTAAACGATGACCAACTCTTTCCACACAGGGTCACAGATTTTTTGGTGGAAACAAGTTTGCACCAGCGAGCCTCACGTGCATGACAGTAGCTTTGCTTCGTGGTAATTAGCAGTGTGTCACTGGGTAGAGGCGTTGCTCATTCGACTGCACCAATGAAAATATGGTTACGACAACACGTCTGTGATTTGCGGGTAGAATCCAAAGACACGGAGTGTTAAAATCATCTAACAAATAGAGCTAGGGAGCCCTGTTTTTAGCGAAAAGAATTTTGCCCCGCTTTGTTTCAGTGTCTTATGTGCACAGCTGCAGTTCTGCTTCGTGGTCAGCGATTGGATTTTTCATCTCTCACGAGCGTTGGGATTCTACCGGCAAACCACAGACGTGTGGTGTTGCAGTAACGTTACTGTAATTGGCTTATTCAAATGAAATACGGTTATTCACATAGGCACGCCACTAAAAACCATGATACAGAATTGCTAGAGACACTGGAAAATTGCGGGAATAGTTGAATGTTTGCTAGGCTCCAACGTGATGCATATAACACTAAATGTTTTGCATCAACATTGGCTTTCGTTTATTTGCAGCATTTTTTCTCTCAACAACAGGCCCAGTTAGAACTGCACAGCTCGGACACACAGCGTGTGTGATTTGTCCCAAAACTGTTCACACGTGTCGCGGTTAATATAATACAGTTTATTGGAGACTATTTAAAACATTTTCGCGATTTTCCAGTGTCTCTAAGAATTGCCAATGTGCTCGTAAGGCACTGAAAGAAACTGGGGTAAAAATATTTTCGCGAGAAACAGGGGTCCTTAAATAGAGCCAGTTATTTCTGGTGGAAAGGAATTTGAAACATGTTGTTCCAATGCCTTATGTCAACATCTGCAGCTCAGGTTCTTTGTCAGTGATTGTAGCTTTGTAACTCTCAGCGCCTCGGAGTTCAACCCACAGTTCGCAGACGTGTGGTGTCGCAGTAACCTTGTTCTGGTTGAAACAGTCAAATGAGTCACACCTGTGCACTAATATGTAGAGACTGGAATAATTCCGGGTTCACTGATCTGTAGGCTAGCCTGCAAGAATATATGTTCAACTGAAGCAAATATCAGCTGCTCATTGGCTGCTCGATGTAGCTCTGCATTTAGTTTCTTCCATGTTATTGGCTCGGCTCTCTGCACTGAAAAAATTAGTATAGTTGCAGGTACCATACTTCTGTTAAAATAGGGACAACAAAACAGTTTGTTTGTTGGTACTACTCTGGACAGTTCCTTCAACAATCTGTTTTGTAGAAGAAACAAAGACCCTTGTTGCTTTTACAAACCAGATGGTAACTTCTGCAGAACAGATTGTTGAGGGAACTATCCACAGTAGTACAAACAACCTAACTGTTTTGTTGGCCCTATTTGAACAGAAGTATGGTGCCTGCAACTATACTCTTTCTTCAGTGTGTAAGAAGCGTCAAATAAGTCAAGGGCTAGTTGCGAAACTTACACGATCTTATGATCTAGCTTGTGCTTAAACGAAAACACGGATTTTTAAGGTATTTACTAATATATGCTGCCGATAACCTAGAATGCAGAGTCGGAAATGTGCACTTACTGCATTGAAACAAGTGGTTGGAAAATTCTTTCCACGAAATATGACTGGCGCTACCAATGACCAGAGACCGGAAAAATTCGCGGGTTCAATGACCTGTAGGCAAGCCTTCAAGAATATATGTGAAACCGTGCAGGCATCATCTCTTTATTAGCTGCTCGCTGACACTGTGAAACGGGCCTATATTCAGCTCCAGTTTTATTATTGGCTCAGATACTTCCAGGAAGTGTCGAGCAAGTCAACGGCCAATTGTGAACGTGATACATACCAGTAGTTGCTGGAATTCTAGCTTGCGTATAAAAGAAAACGCGAATTTTTCAGATCTCTACCAATGACTGTTAGTTTCGCTTCTGAATTATTTATAATTCTGTGGCCTTGTGTTAGACAGTGTTAGAGAAAGGGGTTGAACAGAGCAGCAATGAGCGAGAAGCGAGACACGAATGTCTGAGGTTGAGGAAAGGAAATCAAATTTGTTCGTCTAGGGTTGGGATGACAGACGAGACATGTACGATAAGTAGCGATGAGTCGGCGTGCAAGAACGCACTTAAGTGAGAGTTAAACAATTTTATTGTATTTTCAGTTTTTCAGTCATAACTTTTATTCAAATTTCATTGACAAATCATAGGGTATATTCTTGGTAAACTGCTTTATATAAATAATAATGGAATATTTCATTAATTTATCTTGCAGAATCTTTGCAAGAGAATTATAGGTTTCAAGATTCCTGTACAATGATTCTGCATGACAGATTAATGAAATGCCTCAATTATTTTTTTATGTCAAGTAGTTTACCAATAATATATCATATGCAGTGGCGTCGAGTGGAGTGATCCAAGGTGTGCAGTGATCAGTAGTGACTATACACAACACTGAGTTGTCAGAGGAACCATATGACTTGTATGTTCAGTTAACACTCCACAGTCAGTAGCGTACAAGAGGCAAGGTACTTATAATATATACACCTTGGTCTCTGCAACAACACAACTGATCTAAGCGTATAGTCGCTGCTAATACCGCACACCTTGGAACACAGCCACGATACGCCACTGATCCTACGTATTGTCGAAGAGAAAATTTTGATAATACAACTTAAATAAATGATATGGAACCAAAAAACTAAGTATAAAATAAAATTGCCTAATACTTGTCCTTAACAAGGCAACAGGGTCAACTGCACCAATTCTGTCAAGTCTTCCCTGCTGAACTTCCTCCCAACGAGACCGGGAACTTAACCTAGAGCTCTAAACTTTCCCACCCCACCACCCCTACTGTACCTGCCTCTGTGGAAAGTGAGAGAGTACCTGACGTCCCACCTCTCCAATGTCGTATTCCGCGCTTCCCTGATCACGCTTTTCCCGCGGACAAGCACCCCCTTCCCCTTCCTGCCCAAAGACCAACTTCCGCACCGACGCCGTCGTCCGGGAAGAGAATTTTTCAATGTCACTGTCGGGGCAAAAAGGAAAGAGAGGTTAGGAGGAAAGCCGGCTCAAGTGCAGCACGTGCAACGTAACAAACAAAAACATTCGACCACCGCAAAAACCTCTTACCAGAACTTTTACTCCGGAACAGTCTCTGGAACGATCTCGTGGTTGCCAGCGTTGTGTTGCTTTCATTTTTGCAGAATTTTTTTTTTTTGCCCATCGTTGTAATTGTGCTCTTGGAAAGAGATCTGCGTGGTGTAAGGTCGTTGACCTTCGAGCAAGATATTTTAGATTATTGTTCTGTTTATTCGTAAGTAATCAACGTCTTAGCTTAGGGGAGTCTAGATAAAGTGAGCACTCAGAAAAGTCCTGCTAAATTTCTTTTTTCAGCCTGTTCGATTCTTTCCACGCGTAACGGCTAACAACGGGGAATGTCTAACCTTACTGGACACGTCACTTGATGTTTGCGCGTTTAACATAAATTGTGCAGTCTCTAGGAACCAACACAGTTTGATAAAAAAAAAGTTTATTATTCATATAAAACACAAATATATCGAATTTAGTTTATTTTATTTCGGCATTGTTTCATTTAAAAATAAATAGTGCTCACTTTATCCCGAACGAACTATACAGTAATTCGCAAGAAGAACTGTGATTGAAAAAAATTATCAGGATACGAGTTAGTATCTATGCTGAATTATTTTGATGACTTGAATACTTATATATTAACTTAATTCAATACGTTTAGTTATTATTTCGTAAATATTCGATTTTCCATACAAAACACTTGCGCAGTTGAATACAGCTACATAATGCTTCGTAACTAACCCGAAAAATATTTCTTGTGTAATGAGTAGAGACCTGAAAAATTCGCGTTTTCTTTCAGGCACAAGCTAGAATTCCGTCAATTGTAAGTTCATGCTAGTTCCACAATTGGCCGTTGATTTGTTTGGCAGCACCTCGAAGACTATGAGCCAATAATAACTATGTAACTAAATGCAGGTCCATTTCACTTTGTCAGCGAGCAGCCAACGAACAACTGCTGTCGGCTTGAATACATACATATTCTTGGACGCTAGCCTACTGGTCAGTGAACCAGCGATCATTTCAGGTCTCTAGTAATGAGTAGAGACACTGGAAAATCGCAAAAATGTTTAGCATAGTCTCCAATAAACTGTATTATATTAACCGTGACACGTGTGAACAGTTTTGTGGCGAATCACACACGCTGTGTGTTCAAGCTGTACAGTTATAACTGGGCCTGTTGTAAAGAGAAACAATGCTTCAAATAAACGATAGCCAACATAGATACAAATCATTCAGTGTTATATACAGCATGTTGGAACCTAGCAATTAGTGAAATATTCCCATGATTTTCCAGTGTCTCTAGTAATGAGTGGTTAAAGTTATATAGACATTTTGAAATTACTTTTCCTTTCAACGACATCCTGAAAAGACCTGATCGAAATCTAAAACTTTAACATTTTTCAAAACTTCTGTACGTTAATTTAAAGTTTCGGGTGTTTCAAAAAGAAGTGTTTTGATCCGTTCTGTAATTAGTAGGGACGTGAAAAATTCGCGTTTTATTTTGGACACAGGCAAGAATTCAAACAACTATAAGTTCGTGTCACATTTTCAATTGGCTCTTGCTTTATTTGACTCCTCCAGGAGAGCGTTGAGCCAATAATATAGAAGCAAGAAAATTGAAAACAAATCGCGTTGTTTCGCCGTGACAGTTAGCAGATAATGAACAGCTGTTACCTGAATGAGTTCGTAGATATTCTTGAAAGCTAGCCTACAGGTCGTTGAACCCGCGAATTTTTTCAGGTCTCTAGTAATTAAGGGTGCTAATATAGCTGGCATATGAACACTGTAGCAGCGTTTTAGGAGATGTTCTTAAGGAAATACCAGACTACTAAACATGTGTTAGATATCTTCGTAAACGTAAAGCGAACATATTCAAACTACGATCCTCAGTTATAGTTTTCTAGATATCATGCGCACCTCAAAATGACTAAAATCTGATTTTCCACGCTAGATTTTACTATGTATTTCCGCAAATAAAAAAAGCACGGTCACCGCTTGAAGTCCTATAGGAAAAAGCTAACGACCTGCCGTTTTCACGCCCCGCGCATAAAGGCGATAGGGCTGTTGACGCACGAGCCAGTTTAGCTCTTATCGCAGCCGTGTTTCCGTGCCTCATACGCGTCACTTAACACCTCCTGTTTAGAGGTCTTAAGTGTGTTCAAGTGCTGTAAAGTCATATTTTTATATTTTCATGAAATAGTGTTAGTTTTGTAGACGATACTTGTGAGTGTAGTTTCCTCTTACGAAAAAAATTTAGCTGGCGGAGTTTTCTCATAACGGTATGTCAATATCAAAATTTGCTTGTTCTGCTGCCATGCAGATAGTGAAAACCAGTTGACTCACGTACGTGAAATAATTAACAGTGAAAAAACATACTATGGGCTACGTAATGACGTACTTGAAAAAATCCTACAAACTGTTTTTGTATTTTAAATAAATTGCTTAGTTTGAAATTTTTTTCTGTAATTTTGTAATTTTTTTTTTTAATTCTAAATATTACGTTGTGGGTTTTTTAATGTTTTATTGCATAGCTCATGGGAGATAAGTTCACAGTGAATTATTTTGTTTAAAGTTGGTCAGTTGGTTTTCACTACTTGCATGGCAGTGTAACAAGCTGACTTTGACTTTGACACTCCGTTATGAGAAAACTAAGAGAGCTAAAATTGTTTCGCAAGAGTAAAATGTACTCACAAATATCGTCTACAAAACTAACAATACTTCATAAAAGTACAAAATTATGATTTTATCGCACTTGAACAGCCTTAAGCTGGCTTTCCTAAGAGCTCGCTAGGTTATCTCGGAAAATGGAAAATGCTCAGTAGTATTTGGTTTTCAGCAATTACATAAGATCAGGTATTTTCCCGTTGCAGACGGTAATATTTACCGATTGCTGGCGTTATACAATGTCAATGAGTGTAGCTTCGCCCAGTGTTGGCCGTTTATTTGTTTTATTTATTCAGTACGAGTGCGATGCACATAACTGAGGATCATAAACCGCTAAAATTAGCCTTTAACCAGCGTGTCTTCTTTCTGTAAGTACGCGTTAAAACGTAGCATCTAAGTGATGAACCTGAAAAAGAACATTTATTTTCCTTAAGTGTTTCAAGGTGATATATTAAAAAATTTTAAGGTAACCGAACATTTAATATTTAATAAGAGATTGTTGAACGAGAGTATAATAGAAAATATTAGATAGAATATAATTACTGTAAACCTTATTACACATTCTACAGATATGGCCGAATATTTTTAAATTTATTTTGGTGACAAAATGAAACGTTTAATCTTATACATTAAATTTACGCCACTTGGACATACTCCATTGCGAAATAAATGACTGCCAAAAGAAAACTAAAAAAAGACAAGAAAACATCAGTAAGCAGAGTGTGCTTAGCCATCAGGATACATACACAACATGAAATTCCAAAACTGGAATCTGGTCAGATAAAACAAGGATCAAACAGAAAAAATTAATAACAAAAATCTAACAAAGAGAACTAAGTTGACATGCGACACAACGAAGAGACGAAACAAAAACGCAGTAGATATCGGACATTAACAGAAATGTATAACTTTAAACGTTTCATTTTGTCGGCAGTTTACGCGAAAATATTTTTGTCCAACTTTGTTTCAGTGCCTTACGTGCACACCTGCAGCTCAACTTCACGGCTATTGGCAGAGTGTTTATGTGCAGAGTTGTTATTCATTTGACTGTGCCAATAAGTACACGTATAACTGACACACCTCACGTCTGTGATTTGCGGGTTTAATTTCAACATGCTGGTTGTTACAGCAGCCAATCAGTGACCACATAGCAGTGATGCAGACGTGCACGTAAGGCACTGAAACAAAGAGATGCAAAAATCCTTTCGCGAAAACTACCGGGCCTTAATTATAACCAACGAATGCATTTACAAACTAATTAGGTATTTTGGAAATACCCCATTGCAGCAAATGTTATCACGGACAACCAGAGGAATACAGATAAACGGACAAGTATACAACCAAAATGATTTTGTCGGCAACAGGCAAACAAAAGAAAATAAACAACGATAGAAAATCAATATTTGACGCCACCGGTAGTCCGTTATAACCCTGGTATCTTTTACAATCGCTTAGAGAACATAATTCATCATTCTACGAGGCTGGTACATTGGGTGTGCATTTCTATGCATGCCGATTTTATCTGGTTGTTATGTTGACATTACTAAAGTTACACATTTTCTTCAAACCTCTGAACGGTTTCTTTTCGTAATTTTTTACTCGCTGGGATTTGAATTCTGATGGAATCCCCTGATCCAATAGTTATCAAATGGTTACAAATTGCTGGCCGAATTGTTTTGTACCCATGGGCGTCATTTCAATTTTTATTTCAATTTTTTCTTGGGGAGGGGACAAAATGTTTTTTTTTCTTTGGCGACAGAGGCCTTGTTGCATATTTTTTATTTATTAAGCATATATAAATTATAAACTTTAATAATAAAACTTCAGTCATATGTGTTTAAGTTAACATTATTTTAATAACAAAATATGAAGAACATATTTTACACACATAAAGTGCCCCCCCCCCCAATTAAATTACGCCACTGTTTGTATCGCTGAGTCATACAGTAGCGAATGAGTAGCTGCAAGCAACTTGAATACACATGTATGGCCGAGGAGGCGAGAATGCGGTACGAGGTCTGTGAAACAGCAAAATTTTCATTTGCATAGAAGAGTCATGATGAGCGGTGGACAGTTAAGTTGCTCGCATGTTTAAATATGACTGAACTTTTATATTCCCTCGACGAAATTGATTCGAATTCGTATATTTTTGTTGAAGTAATGTGTATTTAGTTTGTATCGACAATATAATTTATAAGAGAAAATCACAAAAACTGCGACGTTAAAGTTCCAGTAAAATCAGAGCACACGGGATTGCTAAGGATGGTGATTTGTCGAGGGAAAATAGTTGACTGTTGGCTAGGTTTTAATTAAATTTTTTATTTCCTGACGCTTATTTCCTAACTGGCGTGTCCCTGTTCGATTAGGCCAATGCTAACATTAGTGCTCTACGAATGAACATCTGTGATTCGTCTGAGAACAGATAGACCTTGCCAAACAACCATCGTAAGAGATGATGGTTTATAGCGGAAAAACTTGACTGTTTGATGGGTTCCAACACAAATTTAATTTACCAAAAGGTTACTGGCTTTCTCTTGTACATGGAGCTATTTCGCTATTTAACCGAGCCAATAAGGATCCCGCTATTGTAATACTTGATGCCAGTCATTGGTCTGCAGATAGCTACGTTGTGTGAGATATGTATCACCAAGTCATACATAGGGACCCCTTATTTTCGCGAAAAGAATTTTGCCCCAATTTGTATCAGTGACTTACGTGCACATCTGCAGCTCTGCTTCATAATCAGTGATTGGACGTCTTAGCTCTGACGTGTCTTGGGGTTTTACTGGCAAATCACAGACTTGTGAAGTTGTAGTAACGTTATTGTGATTGGCAAAGTCTAATGAGAGAACTCACTTCACGAAGACACGCTGCCAATAACAATGAAGTAGAACCACAGATGTGTATGTAAGTCACTGAAACGAAATGGGGCAAAACTCTTTTCGCGAAAATCAGGGGTCACTGGTCATACATATTTTCAAGGGTATGTTGATCCAAAAGATGTTCGCGATATACCATCATTAGAGATGATGGTATATCGCGAAAATGTTTTGTTCCAACATACCCTTGAAAACGCTGTAGTTTATTACAACATATATAACTGGGTGATGTATATCTGCAACAACGTCATATATTACAACATCGGATCAGTCAAATAGGGTAACTACTCCATATACAAGTGAAAGCCAGTAATCTTCTGGTAAACTAAACGTGTGTCGGAACCCAGCAAACAGACAAGTTTTCCCGCGATAAACCATCATCTCTAACCATAATTTATAGTCATAGGCCTACAACGAGCAAGAAGACTAGACTGGTTTAAGAGATACGCTGGCAGAAAACATTATCTTGATTTGCCGCTATATTTATTGACTGTTTATTGTAGGATTTCCCTGAGCTGAATGACTTTCACGGCTGGCGAGGGGCCTCACAACCACAGACGAGCTCTTGAATGGAGCGGGCTGTATCTCGCCTTGACACTGGTTGGCCGTGGACTTGGAAAGTGGTCTGAAGTCCTGGGAGCAGTCACTCCAAAGAACGGCGGAGGGCAACCACTTTCTACTCTCTGATCTGTTCCAGCTGAACGACCACACGTACTGTCCGTTATAGTCTGATGATACCTGCCACACAGACATGATGTTTCATATCCACCTAGGTTAGGTAGGTTTCCAATTGAAAACTTAGGAACTAACCTACACTATAATCACAATAGCGTGACAGACAACAAGCGAAGGGCGCGATATGACACTGAGAATTCTCGTTATTGTGTACAGTAGTTTTTACAGGATTTATTTGCTTGGACGTACTCCACTGCGAAATAAATGACAGTCAAAATAAAGCTAAAAATAAGACAAGAAAACATAAATAAGCAGTGTGTGCTTAGTCACCAGGATACATACACAACATGAAATTCCAAAACTGGAACCGTGTCAGAAAAAACAAGGAAGAAACATAACAAATAAATTAAATAACAAAAATCTAACAAAGAGAACTAAGTTAGCATGCGACACAACGATGAGATGAAACAAAAACGCAGTAGATATCGGACACTAACAAAAATATAGCACACGATATAACGATGAGACGAAACAATACACAAATATATCAGACACAAACAGAAAAAACAACAAACGACACAAAACTGTGAGTTTTCCAGACAGTCAGCGTTGTGTTTTGTTTCGTCTCATAGTTTTTTTTCTGTTTGTATATGATATCTTTGTGTTTTGTTTCGTCTCATCGTTGTGTCGCATGTCAACTTAGTCCTCTTTGTTAGATTTTTGTTATTCAATTTATTTTTTCTGTTTGATCCTTGTTTTATCTGACCCGATTCCAGTTTTGGAATTTCGTGTTGTGTATGTATTCTAATGACTAACCACACTCTGCTTATTGATGTTTTCTTGTCTTATTTTTAGTTTTATTTTGGCAGTCGTTTATTTCGCAATGGAGTATGTCCAAGCAAATATATCCAGTCATGCACTCCCATTGCACAGTTCTTTCAAATATCATACAGTAGTTTTCTTGCCAAGCAACACATCAGTTACTAAAACATTATTAGGCCTAAAAGTATAACGTTGCTAGATACTAACATTTTGTTTGACATCCATTGATGTTAACATTATTTTAATTTTCTGTATATTTTAACGTATCTTAGATATCCACTGGCATTCCATGTGTGAAATACGGTCACAGACCAAGAAAAACGTTTCGTACAGTTAATCATACTCATGTTTGTTTATGACCAAACAAGCGGATAAAACTTGAATCAAAACAGTATTTTATTGCCTGGAATATTTATTTCTTTCAGCAACAGGGTTTAGTGCAGTTGAATATACATATTGTTACAGTAATTAAGTCAATATTTTACGCGTTTTACACATTGTTTCTTCAGAAAATATTTTGATGGATTACAAACATTTTTGCTTCGCCATATTCAAATTTAGTTGGTTGCTTGAATCAAACACTTTTATCTGTGTATAATAAAATCTCTTAAAAATAATCAAAATTCCGTTTACTACCAAGGTTCCAGTTTCACCAACATTTTGGTACAAAATTAAAATCTGGTTAACAGATTTGCCGCGTCCACGACACGAATGAAATTTTGAAGTATGTTCTATTCGGAAATTTAATTTCGCATGCAATGTATGTTGCACTAACTTCCTAAGTCTCGACGCTGTTTGGCTGACAATGTATTTAATTAGCTTTGCCCAATTGGCGGCGTCGCATCCGTTGCGCTATTGTGAATGAATCCAGCTTTATACCTCGTGAAGCATACAGAAGAACTCAAAGTGGTGTTTAGTATTAGGGTTTACAATATAACTTAGCAGGTCATGTGCGTAGGTGAGATTTGATTAAGCGTTAAAAGAAATAGTTATATTTTATGTCTTAAGCAAATGTTTTTAGGAAGTGGCCAATCAAGTCGAAGCAAAACCATTTACGGTGCAGAGAAATAACACGTTCAAGAATATTGACAGAACTTGATGTATCAGTTCTTTATTCATTTTCCAGAAAGCCTTTCAAACAATAACTTACCGCCAATTATGTAGTTTACATCACCACATTTTGATAACGATATTGTCTCTTGTTTCCATTGACTGGAATTATGACTTAGGTCTAATGATTTTATTGTGGACTGTTTTTGCTTGACACGTGTTTCCGTGTGCGCGACTAACGCTTACTACACAATTCTCAACGCTTAATGTTTATATCGTAAACCAATCTTAAGTTTAACCCATCAGTGTCAATAGTTTGGTAAGTGATTATTTCTACCAGCACTTGAACTGGTATCTGGTAACTAGTCAAACTTACGATGGCGCTTATGCAGAGAAGCTCGCCCTTCGGAAAAAAATCAGTATTTCACCCGAAGTTCACTCCATAAAAACAAGCATAAACTGTAAAGAAATCTTCCTAAGTAGTAATGGAAGTTTTTATCCCAGACAGAGTGTAGGGCACTTAACATATTCAGCTTGTAAATAGTGCAAGTGTTGAGCATTGTTACCATGCAAGTTTGGAACCACTGGTATACAATGATTATATCCTAAAAATATGTAGAAACACTGCCATTAACGGATGTGTGTAAAACTTATCGTACTTTTTTTAGACTGTCATTCATTAATGTGTTATATATTTGTCTGTATAAAATACCCCGTATAGATACCGGTAGTGCAGAATAAAATGAGCACCACTGAAACCTTAGTAACTTCTTTCCTGTCATATAATTAGTAGTTTTCTGGCACTTTTTACTATAAACAGAGAGACCTAAGAAACAATTAAAGTGTATGGACTGTACATAGGTTAATTCTACTACAGGTTAGAAAGGAAATTAGTTTTCTTATGGGAGAGTTTGGTACAGGGAAAATTCCTGCCGCTAGAAGGCACTTTAGCCTTAACTTCGCCAAGAAAATTAAATACGAAATAAAATAAAAAAATAAATAAATAATACGGGACCAGAAAATACGAAACTGTAGTAAAATTAAGTTTAAATAAACTTCGAAATGACAGAAGTCATTTAACATAATTTTGAAGTGAAAAGAATCCAATTGTGCGTCTTAAATTGTTAACTTAATGTAACTTAAAATTCAGGAAAGTCCTGTGAACGGTCAGTTTGCACCCATTGCCGATACCAGGGCTCAAGCGGCAGAAATTTTTCATGTGCCGAACATTTAACATTGATCTTTATAACCTGTAGTAGTATTAACCTTTATTGTACAGTGTTCAACAGTGCTCAGCAGAATAAATAGTGTTTTTTCAAATATTATTCTATACAATTTGGTTATCAAAAGTGATCAAATTAGCACGGAACAACCTAAACCATCGCAACTAGAGACAGAAAATTTCCATTGTTAAACTAATCTCTAAGGATTTCAATTAACTCCGTAAGATCTAGTAACGGCAGCACATTGGACTTACATCCCTGGCTCCGGCCATCCTGATTTCGGTTTTTCATGTTTTCCCGAAATCGCTCCAGGCAAATGCTAGAGAGAGAAAAAAGGTACACATTACGATATACTTCTGACACTCCTATGTACGGATTCTTCGATACGAAAACTATGATGCTTTTAACAAAAATATGTTCGAAATCACTGTAAAACTACAAGTCGTGACCTACTGCACAGGTCATGAAGCGGTGTAGAAAGTTTTGGCCAATTTGAGTTGATTGGAGAAGTGACAAACATGCGTAAGGAATGATTGCTTACAAATAACAGTTAAAGAAATGCACTAGTATAAGTACCTATTCTACATACTCCAAAAATTTTTGAAGCTTATTATTGTTAATATTTTTTTTGCATCTGAAAATTATGAAAATAATTTTTTTTGCGTCAAGTTTTATGGAACATCTTTATGAGAATCTTAAAATCGTTATAGGCTACACTTGACATCACATTTCTGATCTCATGTAACGATAACGAATACTACATCTTCTGCCAACAGGAAATACTTTATCATCGGTATAGGATTGAATGAGTTTATAGTGCAACAAATATATTTTCTTTGTTTAGAAAAATATGAAACTATTGAGTTTGTCGACTCATTCGTAGTTTGCTGAGAAAATGCAAGCAGGTGCCACTAAATATTTGGTTGACGAAGTTGCGATATGTTGTTTGAAAATATATAAAATAATTTATTCTTTTGGCCGAATAAAACAAAAAAAAAACATTTATTTTGGGCAAACCTTCAACCAGAACTGAAAAATTGTTTGGTTTACTGAGAAAATTAGTGTAATAGCAATGTTTGTAAGCGATTCATAAGTTCGTACTGGCTAGTCTATTGGTAATTCCAATGAAACAATTCCATCAAAAAGGAAAAAGGCTTATGTTATAATTGAAAACACAGCTCCAATCATTACTAAACTCAATATGACTTCTTCCGACAGGAAGTTTAGTTGATTATTCTTGAGTTGGCGTCACAGCATCTCTTGGTAAAGTAGTTGGCATATTTAGTCAACAGTATTACGGTTTACCTTTTAGAACAGCCTATCCCGTGTAACATTTTAGAGTGTTTCTCTCAGAATTGTAGCATGCCAGAAACACGGCTGTCATAGACTTGGGCAGACAAGTTACCATCACTACTCCTTTCTTTTCTGAACTTCAATTCCAATGTTGCTCAATTTTGACATCGTGATGTTCTTGCCTCGAGAAAAAATGTATTTATTGTTGGTAATATCAATCTGGTGAAAAAAAAAAAAAACCAATTCAATTTTGGCTGTCGGTACTACCTGAATCTATACAGCAACAATATCTTATGTGGAATGAAAAATGTGCTATGCTGCTTCTAGAAAAAAGATAATCCCTTATAAAAACAGTTCCTTCCACAGAATGTATTGTTCATTTTGCAGAACATATTGTTCCTCCTTCACAACATATTTGTCCCTTTATCACAACAGGTTGTCGATTCTAAAGAACATATTGTAAATTCCACACAACAGATTGTGCATTTTATATGGAACATTTTGACTTATCTAAGAACATGTTATCCCTTCTACAGAACATATTTTCCCTTCTGCAGAGCAAATTGCCATTCCTACAGACCATGTTGTCACTTATACAAATCATATTGTCCCTTCTAGAGAAACGATTGTCCCACAGAAAAAATTGTTATATGAGCAATCCAGATTCTGCTTTCAATTGAGATTGTCTGCTGTCCTTTTTATTTTAAAAAGAATAATGTTTATACAAATACTTCTTTTCATTGCACAAGAGCTTAAGCTTGCGAGCATCTTTCCTCTTGAAACCTGTCAAGTGATGAGTGTGCGAAATCTTCAGATCTCTACTGCTAATTGCCGATGTTTGGAGAGTCCAGCATATGGCTCGCGTGGGAGTGGACGGTAAAAGGGAAGTGAAAGTAAGGCTATTAGAACGTCGGGCTGGTCCAGACCACTCCGATCTGGTACCAGGTCGAGACGTGGCGGGGAAGGATGAGGAAGTAGTTTCTACATATCACCGCTCGCCGGACCTTGGCCCCAGGGACCGGTCTTCGCTGGTGAAGGTCAGCTGGGAGGATGCAAGTGGTTCGTTGCCCTGTTCGGATCTTTCCTCCTGCACGGACTGCATGTCCGCCCTTCCCTCTGGCGTCAACGATAGTAATCGCTTACCGCTCTCACCTAGAGCAAACTCCTTTCGCCGACATGCCTGGCTCGCAGCTGTGAATGCGACCAGCGACCCAAGAACAAAGCTGCGAGAGTGCGTGTCGAAAAAAAAATATGTACCTAAGTGCTAGTCTATAATATAAAAATGAATCGCAAAATGTGTTGGTAAGCGCATAACAGAACAACGCCTGGACCAATTTGGCCATTTTTTTTTTTTTTTTTTTTTAATGTTCGTTGAAGTTCAATAACGGTTTTTACGGCGAGAAAAATTCGAATAATTGCCGAAAAAAACCCTAAAAACAATAGAGTCAATTTGAGCTTTATTGCTACTGTTGTTTAAACAATGTAGGTATGTACCTGTGATCGAGGCCTTAAGCATTCACTCAGGTATTGTATAAAGTTTGGGGTGTGGGAGGTGTGGGGTTACGGATTCGTATCCCGTGCAAGACTTTGCGATGGGAATTACATGACATCATACAAGCGTATTGCGCGCGCTCTTTACACTGTTATTGAGTACGCTAGCTGTTAAATGCCGGGCAGCTGTTTTGCGGTGGAAGCCGCAGACGGGCAGCTGTTTTATAGATAAATAAATATGAATTTTAAAAAAATACGCTTAGCGCAGTGGACTGGACAAATCTGTTTGTATTTGACGTTTTAAAGATAAACAGTGAATATAGTATAATATAGAATATAGTATAATATAGAATATAGTATCACCATCAATTAACACGTAACTAAAAGTTAATTACTATTTTCTATAGTACACGCGGGCGAAGCCGCAACGGGACAACTAGTAAATAAATAAGACAAAAAAAACCTTAGTTTGAAATAGCATCACAAAAATGCGACATTTAAATTTAGAGTTTCCGGTGGTGTTGCGATTGAAACATAAACTTTAGGAAACTCAAGGTACATTATGTGTGTGTGTCTGTTTATATGCGTGAGTATCAAAAAACATTTTACCAACATTGGTTCTAAACTGCACCATTTCTGCACTTAAACATGATGTATGCATTGCGTGTGGGCGGGATCACATACGTGTGGGATACCATTTCACCTACCTTCCCAAGTTGTTTAGGTTTCGTGAAATAAATATTGCTCGTCACATAATAAATGATTAAGAAGTAAATTATTAGTCGTAAAAGTATCCTAATAACCGAAATACACACATACGTACTATAAATTGGCATATTATTTTCCACAATGTGTAGGATTTCTGCCCCTGGCCAAAACACGCATTCAATATTATAACAATGCATTTGCACAGATTGTCTAGCAAAAATACAGCCGTTGGAAACTGGCAAAAATAGAATTATTTCAACCAATAAATGAAGACTGTTACATTAAAAACATATATTCCTTTGCTATACGATATTTACCTACCTCGCTCAGATAGCAATCACCGAATGGACGATAACTTCTGTTATTATTTTAGAACTACGTCTTTAATACCGAATGTTCGAGTCGTCGAATACATAGACAGTAAAACAAAAGAACTGTACGTGAGAAAACATACAAAACCTAAACTGAAGGCTGGGATTAGCTGTACTCAACAAATACAAATACATATTATTTCGAGAAAAATATAGCCGGTGTAGAAAGAGAGACAAGACAAAAACATACACTAACAAATAAAATAAGACGATACTGATGAGTATGGTGGGAAAACTGTACGAGTGCAAGGACATAGGAATTTATCTAGACAGAAAACACTACGAAGAAACCGCAGGAAAAATAGCAGGTGACCGTTGCCGTCGTAAAAAGCCTCTTATGTTGGTGTGTTTTTTTTATTCTGTTTTCTGTGTAAACACCAACCCTAGTCTGTGTGTTCAGTTGTATTTTCCTCGTTGTTACAATGATTAATTTCTGTCATTTAACACCATTTTATTTCTTTATTTTTTATATTTCAAAAATAATTGAAAGAGATAATGAGTACTTGTAAAGCAGTGCACTTCAGAGCACAAAATTCCAAAGTAAATAAGAAACAATTTATCTCATATGACTTTGTTAATATTATTATGTAAGTACTTTTCTTTATATGAGATTCTATGGAACTAATCAGCATCAATATATAGCCTTACAAAATACTGTCAAACCTGTGACATTTGTGTGATTAAGGAATCCAGAGGCTATATAACTACCTCCAGTCAAATTTAGATAAACTATTTAGATTTAATTTCATCATTCCTAGCCTTGTGTATTTTCCTCTTATTCGATATATGTTTTTAGTTTTCTATATAACTGTCAGTTGTTTTCTTCACTTTACTTTATTATATTTATTTTTCTCTGAGGATATTTGCTGTGCTCTGAAACAGTTTTTTTTCATACCCCGTAATTTTTTATTGTTCTTGTTTCTGTTTGTCTTCTCGTAATTCGTTTTAGTTTCTCCAGATTGTGAGGGTTCATATCTCTACATTGGTACACCTTCCCCCGCCCCTAACGAACCCCATCCCCTTACCATGCCACTTCCACACACAACACACACACTTAAATAAGGTACGGCAAGGAAACGCTTTAAACATTCGAAAATTTTGAATTTCGTAGCAATTCTTTTCTAAAGGTTTAGCTGCGTATTTCACGATTTCTTTAATTATAAGTACACACTACACTGTCGCGTTTTTGTGGCTGCAGCGTCACGCCACTGTGTCGCGCTGACGAAACGCAAGAGAGGAAGGTAATAAATGAGTGTCCAGTTGCTTGCGTGCTGAACTTCATAGTCTTGTGTGCACACACGCAGCTAACAATTGCTCATTGTTTCTACTATAATACTTTAAATCTGAATTAGTAAATAGTCCCTGATTCACACTGATGGATGGAGCAGTTTCAACAATTTTAATCAGTGAAAATATTCACAGTTAAATTAGTGAATATTATCTGATTTACTTTAAGAGTGCCAAAACCTCACAAGTGGATCAGTGAATATTCTCTTTTTTTTCAGTTGTTTACAGTTAACACTTATTCAATCAGTGAAAAATTACTGGAAAATCTGCGGATACTCACAAATTAACTTGTGGAATGTTGGCATCTATCGGAATTAGTGAATATTCACAGGTTGCACAGTGGTTTCTCACTGATTCAATTTGTTAAAAAATGCTTCATCCATCGGCGTGAATCGGTGAATATTCACTAATTTAGATTTAGAATGAATGAAGTTGTCATTAGTTTACAGCCGGAAGGCTGGTTCAAAATAACAAAATAGGAGTTCACTATCCTGCCTTGAGAATTTTTGGTAAATTACCTACTGATATATTATACGGTTATGTAATGGAGAAATAAGTGCGCACAAAAAAATTAAGGAAATACTTATATTTTATACTTCAAAATACTTTTTAGATCCTCAGATGCTAGTGCGTAGTAGCTAAAAATGTTATTAGTATGATTGATTTATGTGATTATAAATTGTTTATGACATGTTCTCTATCCCAAAGTTAGCTCCATAAAAGAATCGCTATTATCAAGAATAAATAAAATAGTAATGAAATAAAATACTCCAAGAGATACAGTTAAGGTGCGAATAGGCGAAGATGACTTTGACGGTTCGTAATTGTCTTCTGCAGTATGGCAGTGAAGGGACAACAATAAAGTATTTCCTTAACTGGACGCTTGACAGAAAATTTTCATAATTTACTTGTACGACATATTGTTTGTTTTGTAGTCATAAATTGCGTATATTTTTACTACAATATTTTTTTTAGTTTTCCTGTTTTTTTAATAGCACATCAAAATCAAAATTTACACAAAACGGTTTTATGATTCAAAGGAAAACCAACTAACTTACAGAACTGAAAAAAAAAAAACTTAATGACTATGTTGTAGGTTACAAGGTCTCTTATATTAAAAACAAAAATAATTTAAAGTTTTTACATTTAAAAATATTGAAAATTGAAAATAAAATATAGAAAATTCGAGAATTTTTTAAAAATACAAACGTTTTTAGTTTTGTTGTTATGTATACCTTGTAGCCTACATCGTCGTTATTAAGTTGTGGATTTTATCATTTCGGAAAGTCAGTTGGTTTTCCTTTAAAGCATAAAACAGTTTTATGAAAAAATATGTAATTTTATATGCAATTATAAAAAAACTATGAAAGCTAACAAGTTTTCATTACAGTATAGTGTGCTGTATATCTGTCGATTATAAAAATGTTTGAAACAATAAAATTTTTTCGTCAAACGCCTCCTAATCTAGGGAGGTAACTAAGTTTTCCACCACGGACGGATCCCAGGATCCTTGAATCACCGGGCAGGAACTACAACCGCTGAGCCAAGCCGCCAGACTCTTCTATTTCATAGACGCTTAAACTATATTATCAACGTTTAAAAGTAGAAACACCGAGTGTGCATGCTAGCATTCACATTATCGCGTAGCGTCCGTACGTAGGTAGTTTAAGTTGCTGTTGTGAATGCAGCGTGTGCACACGTAAGGACTAAATTGAATATTATTGACAAATCATTAATCTTGTTGTCATAAACTGTTTAGTTTGCTTCGGAAATTAAAAATAAATACGATCATCTATTAACATTTTGTTATGACTAACAATATCCGCGCAAGTCTATATTACCTATTGTTATGAATCCAATATCTAATATTTAACGTACCCGTGTTTGTTCGTAAATAATGTTAAGTGTTGTTGTGAAATTGCCTTATTAATTGTATTCTAACGAATATTTATAAGATGAAGTTATAGTACGCTAAGCTACATTCAGTTTATAGTATGTCCATCTGTATGTAAACATATCGTTTGACCTCTTTAATGTATTATGATTAAAAAAAGAAAGAAATTAAACCCCAATTAGTTGTCTGTTTGAACAACTGGCATGTCTGAAATTTGCTAACCGTTAATTGAACGTCGTTCTAAACTGTTTGTGTTGGGTTAAAAAATATTTTTTTTTTACAAATACTTATTTTTAACTATATTTTTTCGTGAACGTGTGGAAAAGTGTCACCAAACTTTTGTAACTTGGAATACTTTTGTGATTATGTACAGTAGTTACCGTATTTTTGAGGCGTTGTTCTATTTTTATATTTTTTAACATAGCATTTGATATTGTTCGTAACACTGTTAGCATTTTGTTTACTGCTGACCAGCAGACATGAAGAGTTTATCTAAATAAAGCGGTCGGTTATCAGCAGAGCAAAAAAAAAGTGAAATAAAAATAATCATTCAATCATTAATTGCCTCAAAGTTAATACGTTAAATGTATTATCATCGCTACCTGATCAGGAAATCACAAACTTCATTTTTTAAACTGTCCATTACTCGTAAGTGGAGTTTCGTGACGCGTCTTCGTAACTCCTCAGAGCAACTGCAAAGCGAACACACATTTACTTCCAGGCGAGCTCAGAATGAATACTTTCTCATTATATTTTGGTCGTAATACTTAATAAGAAAACAAACAAAACAAACTCTCATCTCAATTAAGATGCGCGCTAAGAAGCTGTCAGTGAAGAGGCACGTTGCTTCGATACTATATCTATACTGACAACTCGGGTCGTTGTGTTGTCCATAGCTTATTAAAATTCCGTGCAGCTTCATGTAGAAAATAATTTACTCTTGTGCTCAGAAGAGTTTGTCGTCTCCGTGGTAAAAAAAATGCGTCTATCACGTATATAAACAATTTGTGGTATAATAAAGCCTGCCTTCTTGTTGCTACTGTTTTGGGGGTAATATTTTTTTAAAACTTAAACGAGAGCTGATATAAAAAATCTGTCTTGCAGTTTTGTTTAAAATGGTCTTTTGTCGTGATAAATAACTTTTTTAGAGCAAGATGGTTTCGACTGAAAACTCAATCAGCCATAATTGCGTTAGTTACATAATTAATCAAATCCGTAGTACTTACTGTCTTTAAAAAAAGTCAGCCAACATGGAGATGACGATTTAAAACAAAACTGCAGACAGATTTTTAGTATTTGCATTCGTTTAGGTGTAAAAATTTAATATCGCTATAAAAAGTAAATACTAGAGATAGCCGTAAGAGCCCTAAATGGGTATCTAATGTTAGCAAATACGTTTTATTGAGCCCAAAATAGTAAATTATGTGACTGATAGGATACACAATCTTGTGTTATTTGTCGCACTTTAATTTTTATATAAAACCAGCTGTTGTCCGCGACTTCATTGGCGTGGTTTTTAATTGAGTGCCTTTTGAGTGGTACAGAAGCTTAGTTTCAGTACGCCAAACGACCTTAAAGAATTATTTATATATATATATATATATATATATATATATATATATATATCAATGTTTGCAACATGTACAAAAATTATTTTAAAAAATTGGAAGCGAAAGTTTTACTAAAAGTTATTAACAATAACGTTTACGGCACTTCAAATTTCATCATAAAATTAATACTGCAGATAAATACCCGAAAAAATTGTCATTTGTTTGTAATTGTAAATATAACAAAATGATTTCAAGAGTAATTAATATAACTTGTAGCATAGCATTTTATCCAATGTTACAGAAGAGTATAAATTTCAATTTACTTGTCAATTAACCTAGGTATTTACTATTCTATGACCATAGTTACCACGTGCCAGGAAAAATGTAAGTTTTAATTGTCTATGTATTGATTGTATAAGGTATTGTGGTTTTGAAACTTTAATGACTTCTACAGCTTTTATATCTATGCTAGGAATATTTTGTTTTGTATCACGGATTACAACCTGATCTGATCATATTGGCGAACAAACCCGGGGTAAGCTACGAGGAAAGTATTGATTGGAATGGGTGTTGCGACGTTAAAACAAGAGAAGTAGTTTTGTTGAAGAACGATTGAGAAAATGTTATGAAAAAAGAACGTTCCCGTTCATGATGCCGAACAGACGTGTAGTCAAGAAGACCTTAGGATTTCTTCGACGAGACGCTAAATTGTTCATACGCGTCGTCAGAAAGGTCTCACTTTACTTCTACGACTAATACCAGAATTTCATTGAAAATTATACACGATGTCAACGCCGAAGAAGGACGTTCCAGGGAATTGTAAAGAAGAGCCCGTGGATCAGGCCATTCCATAGTCCACTTCGTGTTCGTTGCTGTCCAGGTCTCCGAGGTCTACAGTTCGACGGGTCCACTATTCGATGAACGAGGGGGGGGGGGGAACGAAAACTTCATCTGAGGACAAAGAGGTCGCGATCGTCTTACGAGCACCAAGTGTACGTGGTCGCCACCCCCAGGACGAGAAGGATGTGGTCGAATGAGTATCGAGGGATGATCTAGAGACAACCGTCCAGACCTACTACAAGACATCCTAGGTAAGACCCACCCAAACTACGCCGTCGTGTCAAGTTCCCGAAAAATTTTGTTGATTAGATAGAACAGCATCAAAATTCTTCTTATATCTCAACGGGTGCGATTCACTTCAAATGAACAAAACCTAAGATCGACCTGAGATTTCTAAACTTGAGCTAGCAAAGAGTTTAAGAAGTTTATAAGTTGTTCCGGGAACAAACAGGAAAATGGAAACATCTGGGACCCAGAAAACCAAGTAGAACCCGGGTTTGTGAGTTAATTGATGGTCAGGCTCGTACCCGAGTTAAACACCTTGGTCACGGTAGAAAAACGTAATTTTGAAAATTCATACACTATCATAATTTCTGCTTATTTTTTTATCTAGTTGCCTGACTTGTCTGTAGAAGTCATTATTTTTCCTATCATATGAATTCTGTTTAAATATATTTCTTATGACTTCTACAGGCGTTTGGTTTCCATTTGGTCAGTAGCTCTAGTAATAGAGATATTGGTTGGCTTTTCCTATATTATCTCATCCTTTATTAAAGTGAAAGAAAAGGTTTCACAATTTTTTTTTCTTTACAAACTTTTATTTACATTTTTCCCTTAATTTTTGGAGTATCCCTCTTCCCCCCTTTTTCCCCTCCGTAAAATCACTAAACACACATATTCTTTTGTCAGAAACACTCGCGGGCGTACACACAGAAAACAGCCGAAGTTTCATCGAATTCGGATGAATGACGGTCAAACATATAGTATTACAAAAAAGATACACAGAAAAGTGACATAGAGCTAGTAATTTTCTGAAAGGTAAATTTTAGCAGGGACTTTTCAAAGGGGAATACTCCTTAGTGACCAGTATACCGCTCGTAGAACTGCATATCGTTTATTCCGTAGATTGTATTACTGAACATTTATGACATGATGCATTCGAGTAAAATGTGTTTCATTTTAGTAAATTAGGACAAAAGACGTATACGGAATAGTTTCGTAAATAATGTCTAATTTCTGCAATGAATTTAATCGACGTTAGAGGACTTTGTTAATATATAATTATAATGTAAACTTTACAGGATATTCTTGTAAATGTGCAAATATGTATTTTTATTTACATAAAAAATTGTTTTGTTCATTTTGAATAAATAAATGTACATTTACAAACAAATTCTTGTACAATTTACAACAGTTGTTTGAAGTATCAAATAATATTTTTTCGCTACCAGTTTCCAAAATTTTTTTTTTAGAAGTACAAACTAATTTGTAATATGTGATACGCCATCATATATTCCTCCATGCAGGTGTTAAGAAACTGTAGACCATTTTTATTACTTGTGGCATTAATTTTGAAGTGTCTAGACTGATAAACATTCTGAAATATTTTACAAGCTTTTGCTTGTAGAAGTACGAATATTTTTACTGTGTACTATTTAAGAATTGTTATGCCAAGAACGTTTTTTTAATCGTTCAAATAAGTATATAATGTAACACGAACCTTACATCGATTCCTCACAGAGACAACGGAAAAGGTAGCAAAAGTTTAAGGTGGCCATCTGTTCTGATATTTTGAATTTTACATTCAGAACAAGAACAAGATGTTAAGCGATGACTTTATATTTACAGACTTCTTTGTATTCCAAGTTCTGGCAAGTCATCGCTACTTAGCGCTAATTAAAATATCCTGTCCTTCAAACGTTGACATTCTTCTTCTCAGCTTACAATCATCAGCTTGTTATAAGATTGAATTAGCGAATATATATTTTCATACTAATAATACAGCCAGTATCAAAAGTTAGTTCTGGTATTATTGGATGCAGTTTTTGTGCTAACATGCCACATAACATTTCTGAATTAATATATTTTTTTTTAAGTTTGGATTTTTGCTACCTGGGTTTCAAAAATTATGCTTTGCAAAAGCACTAAACATAGTGTAGAGGATCTCATGCACAGAGTTCTTAAAAACCTACTAAATTATTTAATCTTTACGCAATAAATGACTCTGAAACATAATTTATATGGTTATATTGACAATTGAGTGTGCCTACATTTTCCACTTTTGAAACTTTTTTAGGTCTTTTAGTCATCCCATAGCGGCATGTAAAAATCAACATTTGCTAGTTACGGGAACATGCTAATAACAAAAACCAATTAACTTACTCGAACGGAATAATTTACATTGAAATTAGATAGTATGGACCATATGCTAAAAGATTTAAAATCCCACAACAAGGTCCCATTGTATTTTTTTTAAATAACTATGTATGAAGAAAATTATCGTTATTTTTCGAATTTTTTTAAAAATACGAGGGAATTGAATTTTGTGATTTTAAATTATTTTAGAACATGACCCATACTATCTTATTTCAGTGTAAATTACTTCATTCGCATAAGTCAGATAGGTTTTGTTATTAGCATATTCCCGTAACTTGCAAATTTTGACTTTGACATGCCACTGTGGGAAGACTATGAGAGCTAAAAAAAAATTGTTGCAAGAGGAAAATATAGTCAGAAGTAACGTCTATAAAACGAACACTGTGTCGTTAAATTATAATTTTTGCCACGTGAACACCCTTAAGTTAGTAAAATATGTTTATTTGCTCGTCGCACGGAAAAGGACGCTGCGTATAATAACTCTATGTCGCTGTACACGTTATGAGTTATCGTCCTATTAAAAACTACACGTTATATAAGAGAGGAATGTGTAATTTTCCATTGACCTCTTGTCTCTTGGGAGGAACCTGTTGATACAATATAGATATAATACCTGGCGGCTGTTGTACATTAATTATAGTTTTTACCTGGGGATTGGCTAATGGACTTTTAATGAGACCCGAACTGAATTTTCCTATCTACTAGCTTTTAAATGCTCAGTTGAGTCTCGGGGAAGTTATATACATATTATGTCAAATATAACACACGTACAAAGATCAGTGTGCTGCCAAATTTATTGGACAAAAATATATGAAATAATAAAGCGGGCTTTCCTAAATAGCGCAGTAGCCACTCAACTATTTGGATTTTTTTCTAAATTGTGTTCAAAAGTGTAAAAATGATCTTTGATATTCACAGATTAACTTTCGTGTAGACATTTCCTTGAAATCTGTCAATTTATTTAGTTGGGCCTATGTTGAGTAAAACTAAAACTTTATGTCGATTAAACAGTATAATGAATCAGCGGTTTTCAGTGTGTTCAAAATATATTACATCGATAGTTAACAATAGAGAGCAGCAAGAGGGCTGAGGGAGGTTAACAATATTTTACGTTCTTACCTGCAAATGGTTAATTAATTAGTTACTCCAGTTCTTATTTTCTTCAAAACACTTCGTACGAAAATTTCTAACAACAATTCGGTTAAAGTATTACTGCTACTTCAAATCTAGGCCTGGCTTAGTATCAGGTAAATAATAAATATGATTTCGCTACGCACAAATTACCAAACAAGCAATAATTCGGTGTTACCTTAACCGCCTTTTACGTAAACAAAAATCTGCCATACACGAAGTAGCACGTAAACAGCATGTTGTATATAGAAGCGCGAATGTGCGGGGAGAAAACAAAGTTTACATAAAGTAAACAATCTACATGTACTCGTTTCTATGCGCTAAACGTAAATTAATGGCAAACACACGTAATGTAATAAAATGTTTTCTGGTAATAAGAGAAGATAAATCCAATAGTTAAACAGTTTCTGTAAACTTAGCGAGCTATTATTTCTTTCAATTTTGTGCATTTTCTGAGAGGACTTTATATCAATTATTATCATCATTAGACAGCTTGTTCCTGAACTACAGGTTAAAATTGTGATATTGTGATTCCATATAAAAATGAGGTGTAGTTACATAAAGCAATTTTCGCCTAGCGCTATTTTTTAAAGCTATATTAACCGTCGTAAATAGCTGTTTAAATTTGTTCTTTGGCAAAATATCGGAAACCACGTGGAGATAAATTACAATTCAGCGCACAAAGATGAGCGTTTTCGAGATATTTAACCCGTGAAGAAACCATACTTTAAAACTCTCTCCTTCATGAAAATAACAGGGGTGGCCACTTTTTTACTGACCACAACTTTTGTGCCGTTTGGTTTTATGAAATTTTTATGTTGCTTTTTGAACAGTACATCCTTAGTAACAAAAATGGTCCTATTGCTGAAAGTCGCTAGAACGCATCTTTTACGAGAGAAAAAAAAAATTATACAATTAGTTAGTGGCTGCAATACAGTGTATGTGAGGTGAGCACTACATCCTCTACTAAGCGATTATAACATATGAACTTAGCTTGCTTGTTACATAAATTCACGCCTGAAATGCGCCAGAGATGAAGGTATGTGCTGGGCGTAGATGTATACGGAGCTGTAGTATTTAAGTTTTATTTGTTGAGGTTTCCTTGACTTCAGTTTGAGACACGCTATTAAAGAAGTGCAGCAAAAGATGAAATTTGTTCTGATTACAAAATGTATTTACAAGCATTCTTTGCGTACTGCATTGCGAGTGTAGCAGTTGTATTGTTGCCACAGTGCATTTTACTGTAAATGGTGAATGTTTTTTGTAGTAGTACATGCACCTTTCTCTATTCTATGTGAGGACATAAAAAATTCGTATTCTTCTTTTGGGGAATGCTAGAATTCAAACAGTCGTTACTTCCTTGGCTTTCGCCGTTTTTAATACTTCCTGAGTGCCGCTGAGACCACATATAGAATCATCTCAATAGAGAGCCAATTGTTTGGTATAGTTTTGTCAGCCAGCAGGCTATGTGCAGCCGTGGTATTGTTTTATAAGCTACTACTCTTGTATAGTTGCCGACAGGTCATTAAACCTGCACATTACTCCTGTATCCATCGTCATAACCTTTGTGCATTCATTTAAATCATCTTGTATAAAGACCATTATTTTTCTAAATAACTCACCATTTCTAAACCAAACAGTGATTTTACTTTGCTACAAAGCTTTCCTAACTTTTAATACAAGCACAAATAAACATATTTATCAATGTTAACCGCAAGCATACGCGGCTGTTGTCTGCGTGTTTTAGGTTCCGCGGATGCATTGTTTTGGATTTTCTTGTTAACATGTTAAAGTATTTTTCTTTTGAATATCGACATCATATTTGAATTAAATTATTAGGCTGCGCAGTTTGCAGAACAAAAAATCACCGCATAATAAAACATAATCAGATTGATGAAATTTTGATACAGCGATTTATGGTTATTTAAGGGGGAATGATCTCTGTCAGATCGGTTTTACGATTTTTCTTATAAATCATGGAATAGACACATTGTTTTGCTTGTTTCACGCTGACAAAGCATAGTTTATTGATTCGTTCACTTTCTGGAATCCATATGGCATTGTTTCTGTTAATTCTGTGGCCTCTGTAGTCGCTTCCGTAAATAAAGCAAATTTTTTCCTATTCAGCTATTTCCCGTTGCAAAATAATGAATATATTATGGTTCCAGCAACTACAGAAAAACGATAAGTTTGTATATATGCCCTGTCGTGACAAAATTTTTGATACATCGACTGGAATATAAATAATCGTGATAAAACAGATAAATACAAGGTGGTAGGAATCAATACCCCTTAAATGAGCATGAATATTTTGTGCGAAGTAAAATTATGTACAGGGTAAAGTATTTTTAAATTTTTTTAGATTCTTTCTTGAATTAAATTTTAAAGAATTTAAAGCAACTTAAGTCTCTATAACTGTTTATGTCATTCAATTCTTAATAACCAGGTTAGGTTGAGTTGGCTGTAAATTTTGAGGACGTTATTTCTTAACAATTCGAGTTGTAAACCGGTCAAGATTAGTATTTTGGTGTGAGTAACCAAATTAAATTGGTAGACAAAATGGACTACATCAGATATGCAAACAGCAGAAGCACACGTACATATATAGTTACAGGACATGTAGTTGGCACGGAACTCTATCGGACTAGAATATGCAAATCACGCTCTGACTGGGATGGATATCCTCTCAAACCAAGTACGAATGAAGCTATTTCTTTGCAATATCACGTAGTTCCTCCCATTTGACTGGAGCGGAGAGATACGTGATTAGCAGATTAATTGTCCCTGTTGTCATTAGTGTAATTTACGTCCCCTCATTTACGTCTGCATGTAGAAGCTGGACAGGTGATTGTTCGTGCTTAGTTATTGAATTCGTGAACATCGACTGAGTGATCAGTTGTTCATTAAATACGCAGTGTACGAATTTTGCGAAATGCTTCCTTATATGAAGTTAGGTAAATTTTTTTATTGTAAGTTTCAGATTGGCGCAAATAATAAGTGGGAAATTCGCGATATAAAATTGAGATTGACAATCAACTATTGTAAAAATAAACAAACGGGAGGAAAAAATAAATGAAGATATTCCAGGTGCATTTTAATGACAAGTTCTGCATACTTAAACAATTTGCTTTGAATACCTTTCACCTTGAACTGAATTCCTAGAAACTCCTGTGTATTACGTGTTGTATACCTGTAAGGCTCAAAACATTACACGCCTATTTTCTCGAAAACGATTCACTTGAGGGTGTAGCTGCAAGGAGACCTATGTGTTCATTTGGACCTCCTGATACAAACTGTGTCATTTAATAATCGATAAATGGAAAAAACTTTTGGATTTTGACATGTTACTGAGCAAAAGTTATTGGACGTCAAAAGAACAAAACGATCGAAACGTAATCAGAGATTGCACACAACACCAGAACACAATTATTTATAAATAACAGGTGATACATATTTCGTAGAAAAAGTTACTTAGAGAGTTACGCCAACCCGTAATTTATTTTTCTCGGCAAATGGATGAAAACAGACTTACACGTGTATTAAAATAAAATATTATGTATTTTATATGGTCCTCTATTTACTACTGCGTTTACCGTCTGCCTACAATGAGTTTTAATTGAACCAGTACAGTTCGGTGTGTTAGTAATATTTCATAAAAAATGTGTTTAGTTAAAATAATAATTTGCTCAACTGGGTAGTAAACCCAAAATAGATCCACTGTATTGTGAAACTTGTACACAAAAACAGCCACTAATGTTATTGCGTAATTTTGCTTTATATGATTAAAAAGATAATGAGTATTAATCAAGTGTCTGTGTGGGTCTTGTGTGTACATACTTTCTAACTTAAGCCAAGACGTGAATAACTTGCGAGAAAAGCACCGTGTGCGTCAGAGCACGGAATCTTTAAACTTGCTCACTCATTAGTTGATATCACCGAGAAGCTTATTGATTGTCAAACCACGTAACGTGGAATGTGACCCATTCCACGAAGGTACAAGTCTTGAAAGTAACAATTTTATAAATTAACCACACGTAATCACAAGTTCTCTCTAACAAGGATTTCACATAGATTTCCAAGACTTGTCATTGGCAACAAAAATATTTAATAGTTTTAAGGCAAGTGTAGTTGGAACACTTGCATGTATAACAAGTATTGTGTTGGTACACTTGTATGTAACAAGTGATACCATAACCTTGCAATTGCAGTTTGTTCTCTGTTTAAAGGCTACCTTGCATATTTGCATTTACTTTACCAATTCAACTTCATAAGACGAATTAAAATATCTAAGCATTATTTCATAAATCGGAATTACAGGTACACTTGTAAACATACCTTCCTACCATCTGAGACTTGTATAAAAATATTGTTTAAGGCCATGGTCTTTCATTTATTTCAAACAATTGCAAGTAACTCAAATATTTTTTAACCAATTGCTTTAAAAATTTTGATACTGTGTACAGTCATACGATACACAATTTTGGCACAGCGTTATTTTTAATAATGAACCGTTTTATATCACAAATATATTTTGAATTATTTTGGCTTATTTTGACAACAAAATGTACGTGATATTTCTGGGGCAAACAATTTAAAATTCCGTTTGGGTTATTGCAACAGAAAAATTCAGATACAAACGATGATACATACGAGTTAAAACCGTAAGAATGAATTTTGATACAGGGTACTAATTTGCGTAAAAAAATATTTTCGAAACCACTGTAAAACTAAAGAGTGAGGCCTTAACAGACAATAGTAAGCTACAAGTTCGGTTCTAAACTTGTCAGTAACAATCTGTTCATTTGTCCACAAAGGCTATTTGCATGTAAACTGGCCAAATTTCAACTGTAATTACTAGCGTGAACGTGATCCTTAAGAAACACACTGTTGTATAGACCTATTTATTGTAAACTTGTAGGCTTTTATTTGTTATAAACACATTTGTAGCTTTGTGAAATGGGCCCCAGTTCGTTGATGTATTGCAGGTTTATTACTGACCCGAAACCCAATTCGCGTTATTGATAGAGACCTCTGTTTTCCGCGAAAAGAATTTTGCCCCGGTTTGTTTCAGTGCCTTACGTACACATCTGCAATTCTGCTTCATGGTTATTGGCAGCGTGTCTATGTGAAGATCCGTATATCATTTGACTAAGTTAATTACAATAACGTTCCTGCAACACCACATGTCTGTGATTTGCCGGTAGAATACCAAGGCTCATGACAGTTAAAATATCCAGTCACTGACCACGAAGCAGAACTGCAGATGTGCACCGAAACAAAGTGGGGAAAATTTATTTTCTCGAAAAACACGGATCCCTAGTTATTAATTGTCGACAAACTAAACTCCAACTGTCCTATACCTACCAGAGACAAATTTCTTTTCGAAGTGACGAGGGAAATTTATAGATGCACTGTTAGAAAATTTACAGTAATAATTTAACAATGAACAGCTCCTGCAGTAATTAAACTTGCTTCAATTGAAAGTCACCTATGAAAAAGTAGGGCTGATAGTCCAAGAGTGATTACTGATATAAATTAATGAAGCTGAAAGATGTCTGTCGTTATTTTACAGTTTCAAGACGTGAATAAAGGCCAATCGTAACTACACATTGTAGTTATACTGCTAATTATCTACACTGAAAAAATAGTATAGTTGCAGGTATACCATACTTGTGTTAAAATAGTGTCAACAAAACAGTTTGGTTGTTGGTACTACTCTAGACATTTCCTTCAATAATATGTTTTGTAGAAGAAACAAAAAGCCTTGTTGCTTTTACAAACCAGATGGTAACTTTCAGAAAACAGATTGTTGAAGGAACTGCCCAGAGTAGTACCAACAACCAAACTGTTTTGTTGTCCCTATTTTAACACAAGTATGGTACCTGCAACTATACATTTTTTTTTTCAGTGTATTAGTCCCCAATTTTTATTATTTTTTATTTATTTTTTATTTGTTATTTTTTTGTGTGTTTGTTTGCGGGAGGTTCGTGATTTCCCTACCATTCCTGACTCTTCGAAATTGCTATAATCTCATTTTCTTTTTCAGACAACCGTATCCGGAAAAATACTAAACTGAATTGCAGAACAAAAAAGTTGTGTTGAACTTAACACCATATTTCCCACAAATAAAATGATGCGGTAATTGCTAAAATTCTCATCGTAAAAAGTTGTGAAGCAATGCACGTGGGTTAAGTAGCTTACTCGTAGGAGTGATACTACATTACATATTCATGTCAGCTGCATCCTTACCACTGCACACATTTTGAGTCTCGTAGCGTATTCCAATTACTGCACCCGGCTACTCTCTATGCCGTGTGTTCCAGTTACAGGAACTCCCACTGGGAGCATTCGTGTTTTTGTATTCCAATTGTGAGTTGCACTCGAAGGGCGAGCACCGGAGGCAGTTTTTACGACACCCTCTCTTGAAACGGTTCTGCATTTCAGTGCAAATATGGCGGCGACCTGTGATTGTGTAAACAAGAAGAAAATATTCACCTTGGTGGAGATTCTGCAGTGATGTGACTATTCAGCGCTTGAGTAACACAGAATAGTTTGTATGGAGCAAAAATACCGTCATGATAGAGCGATCTCTTCATAAGAAAAATTTAGTCTAGAGTAGTAATTTAAATTCGGATGTTAACGTCTGAGTATGATTAAGGTTAATTCAACTACAGGTTAGAAAGATCGTTGTTAAAAGTTTGTCACAGAGAACATGTCTACCACTTGAGCGCTGGTATCGCTAGTGCACCAAACTGACCAATCACAGAGCTTTCCTGAAAATTTAAGTTACATAAATATGATCATTTAAAACGCAAAATTGGTTTCTTTTCATTTTAAAATTATGTTAAATGACTTATGTCGGTTCCAAACCTATTTAAATTAAATTTTACTACAGTTTCGTATTTTTCTGGTCCCTTAGCGATTACAGCGAAACTACCGGCAGAAATTGTCCCTGTTTCAAACTCTCACAAAGGAAAACGCATTTTCTTTCTAACCTGTAGTAGAATTAACCTTAGTACGGTAAAATGTATATATAGTTACACTTTGATTATTAATTAGGTATCTTCTTATATATTTAAAATTAGCAGGAAAGTATAACTTACCTGAAAAGAAGAAAAAAAAATATGTTTTAAAAGTGCTCACTTTATCCCGACCAACACGTAACTTTGTTCTTTGAACTACGGTGGGCTTAGCAGGGGCGATTCGTTCATGCATAAAACGACTGACTAATCAAGAAGAGAAATTGGAATAAGGAAACATGTTGTTTTACGGAGACTTGAATTTTGTCCTCCTTGAAGAACGTTTGGTTGAATAATTGTGAGTTTTAATTAATTAGTAGTGCCACGATTTTATGGCGAAAAGATATTTGCAACATTTGGTTTCGATGCGTCAGGTGCACACCTGCAGCTCTGCTACATCGTCTGTGGTGGGATGATTTTACTCTCACTGGCCTTGGCAAATTATACACATACAGACTCATAATAATCTTATTCTGATTGGTGCAGTCAAATTAGAGACTTGTCTGAACAAAGACACGCTGCGAATAACCATGAAGCAAAACTGCCGATGTGCACGTGAATCACTGAAACAAAGTGGGGCAAAAATCTCTTCGGGACAAAATCGTGACCCTAATAATTAGTTGTATAAAATGGTTTGCTCTGTAAATGTGGTGTGTTCCAGTTGTTGGAGCATAAACAATACCCACTCGTTGCGAGAAATAACGCGAATTTTGCATATTTTCAGTTTTTTTTTTTGGGCGCACCTGGAATACGCCACCACTAGGGACCCGTGTTTTACCAGAAAACATTTTTGCCCCACTTTGTTTCGGTGCGTTATGTGCACATCTTCAGTTCTGCTTCGTGGTCTGGGATTGGATATTTTAACTATCACGAGCCTTGGGATTCTACCGGCAAATCACAGACGTGTGGTGTTGCAGGAATATTATTGTAATTGGTTCAGGCAATTGTGATACGGCTCTTCACACAGACACGCTGCCAATAACCATGAAGTAGAATTGCAGATGTGCACGTAAGGCAGTGAAACAAACTGGGGCAAAATTCTTTTCGAGAAAAAACAGGGGTTCGTAGGCCTTCACACACACAACATAATCTAACTCGAGAACCACCCAAACTGTCCGCTGGAAAAACCAGTTAGTGGCGAAGAAATGATCACACACTCTAAAACATTTTTGTAAAATTTAAATGGATATTCTTTGTACTTTCACAATTCCTTGTAAAAGTACAAAGAATACCCTTGTGAAATCATTAGTTTATGAAGTTACAAAGGTAAACTTTGTAATACTACAAAGGAATTCCTTATACCTATACCGACAGTTCCTTGCATTGTAAATTATTTTGTAAAATATGACAAGGCACTTCTTCGTAGTTGTACAAACTTTTGTAAATGTTGAAAATATTTCTTGTAAAATTATTAGTTTATAACGATTAAAGGACTTTGTTTGCAAAAAAAAACTTAGAAAAATGTGTAGCCTACAAAAGTCGTAAGTTCGCCGGAAATTACTTATGCAAAGATCACAACCTATGGAAAGTATTTTTCTGGAATAAAGTGAATATTTATATTAATTACGCGCTTTAAAAGTAAGAATTATTACTGAACTATACATTGAATGTATACAAATAAATATAGACAACGGAATATGTATGTCATGCTGGTCTAGGGTTAAGGTGCGTAGATTCTCAGCGTGGGGTTAGTTGTTCGAAACTTAGCACTTCCCGAGTTTTTTTTTTTTTGTTTCAAAATAATCTCTTGTATACGTCCTTTATTCAAAATTTATTTGATAAATAAGTTCAGTGTTATTTATGAAGTACAATGAACATTTAAATTTATTATTTTCCTTATTGAAAATACAGCTACAAGGCTAGTCCTTGTAATTTTACAAAGCTATACTTTGTATTTTATTACAAGGATAACCATTGTAGTTTTACAA
>PNEQ01077822.1:0-18143 GCA_003012365.1 Medauroidea extradentata
AACATTTGTAATGTGGGATAAGGTTGTTCGAATATTGTATCTGGAGTGCTTAAAATGTCAATACATGGTTTGTTCTAAAATGTTTTCTTCCTTGCTCAGGAATGTAAAGAGTAGATCCCTAATCTCTGATAAGCTATAAGCATAGGTCAGTAGATGCAAGGGACAGTAGTCCCATTTAACCTTGTTTGTTATCTTTGTTTGTTGGTATTTATGTTGGATAGGTTTAAGCCTTGTAAGAAGAGTCTGGGTAGTCGGGCTCAGTGGTTCGGTTCTGTTTATGTTCTTTTTCTTCTTACTTTCTTCCATAATGTTTATACACATCTCGGCAACACACACAGTAGTGTTTGTATTTAGTATTTGATACGTTCGAGAGAGAGCGTGTTTGTGACCTTGAATAATCATGATGGTAGCTGGTGGAGAGTTGGAAGCGAGAATGAAACTCGCTATGGACAAAATAAACAGAGTAGCACGTCTAGCGGCACAAGTCCGTAAAGACGATTCACAAGTCGAACTTTTCCGGGCACAGTGTAGAGACCTAGAAAAGTTTAAGACAGATTTCGAAGGAAACCACATATCTTTGAGTGAAAAAAATGCCAATAATAAAAAATTCAAAGGTGATGAACAGACCAGTTGATGATTAACTTCGAACCCGCGTATTACTCAGTAATGGAGGTAAGAGCAGCCCTCATAGATGGTAAGTTGAGTAACCTGACAAAAGCTGTATCATTTCCCAGTAATTAAAAATTACAGAACTTATCACATCTCAAATTTGATGGACAAGCCACACACTGGAAGAGTTACCATGACCTGTTTACGTCACTGGTACACTGTAATAAGGCACTGAGTCAGGTGGAAAAGTTCCATTACTTGATAACTTCACTAGAAGGTGAACTACTTAGTCTAGTCACAGGCTTTCCTTTGACAGAGGATAATTACGCTTCAGCATGGTCTACACTCTCAGATCGGTACCAGGATCTTCACGTAATTGCTACTGCTCACTGGGAAAAAATTGTTCAGTTTCCAGCTATCACTGTAAATTCACCACTAAAATTATGACAACTTCTTGATACATTTAACGAAAATCTTGGTGCTTTAAGAGTCCTAAAATTTCTTGTAGAAGAATGGCGCTTTGTTTAGCTGAATTTACCACTCGGAAAATTGGACCCAGAATTACGTGAACGTTTCAAACTGGCTCACAGACAATGAAATTGCCAACGTTCAAACACTTGTCAGAGTTTCTTGAAATCTAATAGAATACTCTTGCTGCAGTGTCACAATTATCTAACTTAGGGCTAAAATCTAAGGTGAACTACCAACGGACTTCTGATAGAAGGATGTCTCAACCTGTAAAAACTGCCTTGGTACTCAAGACCCATTCACAATCTTGCATTATTTGTCAAGCTGACCACTACATTTATCGTGGTCCTGTTTTTCTAGATAATGAACTGGAGCAACGACGGGAACTGGTAAGGCAACACCGATTATGCTTTAACAATTTGAGGGGTCATCAAGCTAAGAATTGTCTGTCACAATCAACATGTGTAGTCTGCAACCAACGCCATCATAGCTTGCTACATCCACAATCTCCTGTGAATGCTCCAACTACATCTGAGGCTCATGTGGCTAGTGTGAATGAAGAGAATAACGAACCTGGTGAGGTGACTTCATCAGTACATTCCCTAACCAGCTCAGGTTCTGTACTGTCGACAGTTCTGTTGGGAACCTCTTTAGTGCACATGAAGGATGCTATGGGACAATTTCAAACAATCAGAATACTCATTGACTCAGCATCCCAAACTTCCTTTATCACTGAAGATTGTGTTTTATGCTTGGGCTTGCAACGTCGTAAGACGCAGGTTTTGGTTAAGGGTCTTGGAGTGAATACTCACGCCCAGGTCGGCCGAGCAACGGTGTCATGTTTTCTGGAAACTTGTGAGGCTAGTGGCCCATGCTTGAGCACTGACGCTATTATCTTGAGAAAGATCACCTCGGGAAATGCAACAGCAATTTTGTGAGCTAGACTTAGCTGACCCCATATTTCACACTCCAGGTTCTATTGACATGCTGCTAGGAGCAGAACTGTTCGCTGAGGTAATTGATGGTGGACGGATAACTGGGGTCAATAATTTCCCATCAGCATTGCACAGTATATTTGGTTGGATTCTTATTGGACGTGTGGGCGGTTCACATCTGAATCCAGTGTCAGTATCTTCATATTTTGTGGAAGCGGAGAGAAGTCTTGACATTACCATGAAACGGTTCTGGAAGATTGAAGAACCACCAGTTGTCCAGCACTAAATTCCTGATGATGTAAAGTGTGAATCACACTTTCAGAAAACCCATTCGCGTGACTGTTCCGGACGGTACATTGTGAGACTTCAAATTTAAGACGACTGTATTCTTTAACTGGGGAATCTCGCCAGCAGGCTTTGACGTGTGTTCATCAGTTGGAGAGGCGATTTTCCAACTCGCCTGCCCTAAAGGAGGCATACTCTAATTTTATGAGTGAGTATGAAGACCTTTCCCACATGGAGCTTACCAGCATTTCCAATGTAGAGGATCCCAGTTACTACATTCCTCACCACAGCGTAAAAAAGGAAACCAGCTCGAAAACCAAGTTGAGGGTTGTATTTGACGCTTTAGCCAAAACCAAATTGGGGAGATCCCTGAGTGACATCGTGTTGAAGGGACCAAAACTGCAAAAGGGGATTGTTGACATCTTGAAGTTTTGTATGCTACCGGTAGTCTTCACTACAGACGTCAGCAAAATGTAGCGACCAATTTTGGTTCACCCAGAGGATCGTCACCTCCAAATGGTACTATGGCGAAGCTCATCAGACCGACCGGTCAGTGACTATCAACTAAATACTGTGACTTATGGGGTATCGGCGGCCCCATATTTAGGTATGAGATCCCTTCATCAATTGGCACTGGATGAGGGTGATAAGTATCCTGAGGCAGCAGAAGTCCTACAGAATATTGTCTTTGTGGACGATATTATAACAGGAGCCAAATCAGTGGAAGAGGCAGTCAAACTTCAGTCCGACTTGATAAGTCTGTTACAACTTGGAGGATTTCAACTAAGAAAATGGTTGAGTAGTCATCAAAAAGTGCTAGAGAACTTGCCAGCGAGCCACTGTAAGGTTCCTCTTTCCTTCGATGAGGACAAGGGTACTGTTATAAAGGTGCTGGGCTTGGAGTGAGATTCAAAGTGTGATAGATTTTCATATCACGTACAGCCTATAGACACAACCCCAACCAAGCGAAATGTACTTTCCAATATTTCACACATTTTTTATCCCTTAGGTAGGCTTTCCCCTGTTGTGTTTAGTGCCAAGGCATTTATGCTATTTCTATAGACTCTAGGTGTCAGTTGGTATGAGCCTTTGCCAGGTGATTGTAAAAGATTTTGGGAAAACTTTACCTCAGAATGTCCCATACTGAGGATGTGGAAGTACCTATTTCATTCTTCCTACAGACAGAACTGACTTGCAGCTGCATCTGTTTAGCGATGCTTCTATCAAAGGGTATGCTGCTGTCGTGTATCTGAGAGTTAGTGATTCATCAGATCAGGTTCAAACACAATTGTTGTTGGCTAAGTCCAAGGTGGCTCCTGTCAAGACCATTTCGCTCCCTAGGCTCAAACTCTGTGGTGCACACTTAGGGGCAAATGTATTGAAATACGTAGAGAGGCATGTTCCCTAGTAGTGACATTTTCAACTATCATAGCATGGACAGACTCCACAGTGGTGTTGTTATGGTTTAGAACTTCTCCACATCGCTTAAAAACCTTCGTTTCTAACCGTGTAGCTGATGTTCAAGAGCAGCTGTCTCCCAGTGACTGGCGGCATGTTCCGTCAAGGTGGAATCCAGCAGACTGTGCATCGAGGGGGTTATCACCAAAGGAGGTCATAGATCACAGTCTTTAGTGGCATGGACCTGATTGGCTGTCTGTACATCACCACTTTTAGATGTAAGGGAGCTACCTGAAGTGAAAGAGCATCAAACTGTAAGTACATTCACTGTGGCAACAGAAGCCAGTCTGTTGTTTTCCAAGGTAACAACACACTTTTCATCATTACGGAAACTTCAGCGGGTTGTGGCATTTGTTTTAAGATTCATCAACAATGAATGCCCACCAGTTTCCCAGAGACATTCAGGTTCATTGTCTGTGACTGAACTGAAAACTGCACTCACCATTTGCATTAAACAGGTGCAAGCTGAAAACATTCAAGGCTGAGATAAATAATTTGAAATGTAAAGGAGAGGGATCTGCATGACTTAGAAGTTTAGCACCTTTCGTTGACAGTCAGGGCGTCTTGAGGGTTGGGGGACGTATCCACCATTCTTCATTGAAATATGATTCCAAACACCCAATTTTCCTTCCTAAGATTGCCTACTTCACAGGTTTGTTAATTGACCACTATCACTGTAAATACCTGCATGTAGGACTGCGAACTAACCAAGCCCTAGTTATGCATCAGTACCGGATTCTTTCAGCAAGGCAAGCAATCAAGACGCAAATTTGAAAATGTATATCATGCTTCAGAGTTAACCCTTCCACCTGCCAACCACTCATGGGGGATTTACCAGCAGCCCGGATATAGCAAGACAGGCCATTTACCCACACAGGGGTCAATTATGGTGGCCCATTTACCATGAAACTACATTAATTCAGACTAGAGCAGTCCACTTGGAGGTAGTGTTGGAGCTGAGTACTAGTGCTTTTTTAGCTGCCTTTGACAGGTTTGTGGCTCGCCGAGGTATGAGTGCACATGTGTACAGCGACTGTGGTATGAATTTTATTGGGGCCAACTGCCATTTTTAAGATTTCCATGCTTTGTTAAGGTCAAGGGAAGCATCATAAAAAATCTTGGCACGCAGGACGGTAACCTGGCACTTCAACCCTCCTTCATCACCTCATTTTGGGGGCATCTGGGAGGCTGGCATTAAGGCAGCTAAGAGTCATCTGAGACGAATTGTTGGTGATCAAATACTAACGTTTGAAGAGTATACCACCCTGTTTGCTCAGGTGGAGGCAGTTTTAAACTCATTGCCATTGTGTGAGTTGAGCGGGGACCCCAATGATCTAGAAGTTTTGACTCCTGGACATTTTCTGGTCAGGGCACCCCTTACTGCTCCGTTTAGTGAAGATTTGACTACTGTTGCAACTAACCGCCTCAGTCGTTCGCAACTGGTCAACCAGGCCATTCAGCACTTTTGGAAACTGTGGAATCTGGAGTATGTAAATACACTTCAACAGAGATCTAAGTGGTCGTGCAAGTCTCCTGATATGAAGGAAGGACAGCTCGTAGTTGTAAAGGACGATAACTTACCACCTTTCAAGTGGCAGTTGGGTCGAATTTCAGCCTTGCATCCTGGGGGAGATGGTGTCACAAGAGTTGTAACCATTTGTCCTCTTCCGCCTCAGTGATATCTTGCTAACTGTATATAAGTGTAAAATGGTATCTCATTTTGGTGGACGGTGTGTTAGGGACTCATGTTGATTATGTGAACGTGATCGCTTCTGCTACTAGGGATTTTGTTGTTATGTTGGTGTTTGTGCCACTCAAGAGTGGCAGAACTGCCTTTATATTTTTTTTGTGTGTGTGTAATGGGAGTGATGAATGACAATGGCGGGTTGTAAAGTGTTCGTGCACACCCGGAACGTTTCCGCGAAATATTATGTGTCGGTTTAACCTAATTTTCTTGAGTCAGGCAGAACTTCGACGTGTCAAGTGAAGAGTAACCAAGGTTGAGTACTGGTCCTCAGAACATCAAACAATGGTGATGAAAACTGTGGTAGACCGCGCAGAAGCCAATATACAGTTATTAGTATTGACTGATGTGAAATTAATTTGACCATTAAGTGTAAATGTGTCTGACTGCTCCCACAATGAAAGTTTGGCACGACATCCTACAGACATGGTACCATACTGTAAGGTGCCTCTGAAATAAGTTTTTATTTATAAATATATTTTTATTCTTTATGTAATTTTTGATCATTTCCGTAAAATGGATAACTACGTATCTTGGTTCCAATTTTGAATTAAAAGGATACTTTTTGCTGCCAACATTCTCAACGATGCTCAGAAATGTGGATAACATAGCATGAAATTATATTCAGTGAGTGTCAGATTTAAATTACTGTATACTCGATAATTTGGTAACTATTCCATTAATTTCATTAAAACACTTACTGTTTAGCTAAAACATTTAAAAATTTGTATTATGAAAAACATAATGTGACTGGGCATTTGAAGGAGAGAAAGACACTCTTTGCATAAAAAAAAACTCTTTAACAATGACCTAAAATTTATTAATTTAAGAGAAGAAAATTATGTGACAAAAGGATTGATTTCAAAATTTGTGCTTTCTAATATTGTATCAACTCTAATTTTTACTATTTTATTTGTGCAACATGTTAATTTGATATATAAATTTGAATTGTAACTTTAAAAACAACCACGGGAGGGTGCCCTAACTACCCATGAGCACTGGAGGCGGCAAAGAATAAGAGGGACTGTAAAAACACAGTGAACGTGGCCGGTAGCTGAGATGTTGCTGTCACTAGTAATAGACGTTTATTTTTTAAAAAGTGATGAAAATAATGTAGTGTAAGGAACTCGGTGGCCTATCCCGTGGCCATTACATACTGAGTTACTGTCGTGAGCGCGGTGAATAAAGAAAGAGACAAACAATGCTGTGTGTTGTCATACCTATTTCAAGGACCCTAAGAAGAGAGTCGAAGTGTTGGCATTCTGCCGCGCTACATCATTTATGGCACCGTCAACATGTGGACTGTGGAGAAGATAAGTATCCACGGGCAGCACATGCAGCATCAGCTCGTTATTCAAATCAGACAGCAGCTGGCAGCGGAAGAAAACCAAGGTCCTGCTCTACTTCGTCTAGTCAGCATGTCGCCACGAGGGAGGCAATTCGACACAGGCGAGTAGAGATAAGAGAAACAGATAAGCAGCTATAAATTGTGGCAACAGATAAATGTAAAAGACCCTGGGCAAGTGCCCAACTGATAAGATAGGCCTAACTGGAAGTGATAATGGTAAAGTAATAAGTTGGCCTAGTATCTTTAGTGTAATGAATATGTCTTTTGGCTGATAATGTAAATAAAATAATAATTTAATGTTTTTTTTTGTTTGTTGCACGAGTTATATGTTTTGATGTGTTTACTGTTTCAAATTTTAAACTGTGACTGAGCATTGTTGGTATATATAAACAGCAATGGAGGCGGCATTAAGTGGCCTAATTAGCTTTGATCCAGGAGAAAATAGTTTGGAAAGTGGTTTTTTTAATGAAGTAGGAGCATTGTCTGAATCTGAAAAAAGTTCTAGTCCATTACAAGTTGAAACGAATAGTAGTGAAGTAAGGATGATAAGTATGCTACAAGATGTGTTATCTCAAATGAATACTAGGTTTAATGATTTAAATGCAAAAATTGTAAATGTTCATAGTAAGTTGGATCAAGTGAAAGATGAGCTTAGAGCCGAAATTAACAACAGAATTCAGGTGTTGGAAGAGAAATTAGATACTCATATTAAGTGTAATGATATTGAGCTGCAGAATGTGAAAGCTAGTGTACAATTAGTGCAACACAAAACAGAAGAGGTAAACCAAAGAATTGGGAGTGTTGAGGCTAGAGTAGATACTTGCACAGGTTTTACTGCAGGGTTGGGAGTCACAATGGAAAATATGGAAGGATCCATAATGCAACTTCAAGGAAATGTTGTTGATCTTGGTAAGCAGTTAAATACAACTAGATAATAATTAATTGAACAGGAAAGGCAACATAGGATTGGTAGCATAGCAACAATAGGGAAAGAAACTATGGATAGGATTGAACCACAAATAAATAGCCTTGATTGACGTTTGGCAGCTCAGCAAGATAAGTTGAGCAGATTACAACTGTTACCAATGGTGGTGTAGTGTTCCAAAACGTGCATTGCAAGGCTATGCTAATAGCTAATTTGTATCGTGATCAAGATATTCCGAGGTTTAGTGCTATAGCGAGGAAAAACCCTAAACGTCACTTAAATAAATTGGAGGAATGTTTTGCCATGTATGAATGTTGTGCAGATGAAAAACTTGTTATTGCAAAACGATCCGTCACAGGAGTTTGTGTTAATTGGCTGACTTTAAGTGAAAGCAAGATTAGGAATTATGAAGAATTTAAGGAAGCTTTTGCTAAGGAATATTGGGATAGTAGGATTCAAGGTATTGATAGAGCTGAACTGTATCGTGGTAGATGTGAAGAAGGAGGATTGGAAGCTCATTTGTCAAGGGTGGTAGAACGATCACAGTACTATGATGTACCTTTAACTGAGGAGGATCTCATAACAATGGTATACTCACAGACACCTTTAGAGGTGCAAGGAGCATTAGTGGGTAAGGAAATTACTACAGTAGAGCAGTTGAGGAGAGTATTGAAGGAGTTAGAAAGAATAAGTAAATGAGTAAGGTTTGTGAACAACAGACAGGGTCCAGTTGAAAGGGGAGAATACAATATTGAACTATACATAGAACAGAATCGAAACAGTGAACCTCATAATAGAGATTCTTAACACAGTGGAAATAATGGGTTCCGAAACAGACATCAGTATTTTCATAATCAGAACAGAATTTGGAAAATGGGGGGTTTGGCTATAGGAGACGCTATCAACATAGTCGTGATGATAAGCTAAATTATGATAAAGGAAATGAGCACGAACAGAGGGGGAATGACACTTCAAAACAGGGTCACATGAAACAGGGGCACGTTTCTAACAATCCTGATGAGGTTATACAGGAAACTTTCAACAGTAAGGGAAACGACTAGGGTCGCCTGACAATGGTAGCCAGGTTGAGGTAACCAGGGGAGAGAAATACACCCATATGAGATCTAGATGTGCCGGTATTGTTGGACTCTGGTGCAGAAGTATCTGGTGTTTCAGAGCAATTCCTACAGAAACTAAACAAAAAGGGATTTTAATTTCCCACTTTCTCTATGCCTCAATTAACGATTATAGGTGCCACAAAGGGCAAGTCAAGAAAAGTAGACAAGCAGGTATTTTTGAAGTTAACAATAGGTTTGTATGAAGTAGAGGCAGTGTGCCTGGTAATCGCACAATTGACCAGGAAAATCATTCTAGGAATTGACTTTATGCAGGATCATCATGTGGTTGTTGATTTCACGAACAATGAGGTTCATTTAGAAGGTAGAATACTGGATATGCTCCATAAACGACAAACTGGGCTTAAGCAGGCAGAATCCTTAAGAATTCAAATTGTTGATGAAATTGTAGAAGGTGAAGCAGTACATTTACTAAATACAGTAGCAGGGGTAAAAAACTTTTAAATGCATAACATTGACTACAGCACGTGGGATGATGAAGTTGAAAAGGTAACCAGTGAGAGTGAAGGTGCCAGCATAGAAGAGAAAAATAAATTATGGAAACTGTTAGATGAATATCGTGATGTTTTCTCCAGCGAGCCAGGTTTAACCTCACAGTATGTTGCGCAGGTTCCGGTGAGTGATACCACACCTTTCCGACAAATAACACACCCTATACCATGGTCTGTTAGAAACAAAGTTGATAGGCAGATAAAATAAATGGAAGAAAAAGGGATAATTGAGCAATGCAATAGTCCATTTGTAAAGCCCTTAGTTTGCGTGCGCAAAAAGGACGGTAGTATAAGAGTATGTTTAGGTGCAAGAGGGAAATTAACCTCTGAATTATTCCTAACAGGGAATCACCTGTGAGTCCAGATGACCTATTTGTTTCATTTCAGGGGACTACATATATTAGTACTAATGATTTTGTAAAAGGATTCTGGCAGGTTCTCCTTCATAAAGATGACAGAAAATATACAGCTTTCCTGTACCTGGGAAAGTCATATCAGTTCAAAGTACTCCCTTTTGGTTTAAGGAACAGTGTAGGTGAATTCTGTAGAGCAGTTGATGCTTCATTGGGTCCCAAGGTAGGATCTATAGTAAAAACCTATGTAGACGACTTACTGATTTGTAGTAAAGATTTTTTATGAGCATTTGGAACATTTGGGACAACTGTTGGAGCGATTAAGGCATGAAAATTTAAAACTTAGTATCACTAAATCTAAATCTTAAGAAGGGAAGTGTTATTTCTGGGTTTTCTGTTGACTGTGCAAGGTATTCGGCCTGATCCAAATAAAGTTAAAATCATTCAAGAATTTCCGGTGCCCAGAAACCTGAAAGAATTGAGAGGATTCTTAGGGGTTTGTAACTTCTACAGAAGGTTTGTCGAGTTTACAGATACTGTGTCACCTATGCTAGCTCTCTTGAAAAAGAATACAGTATGGGTTTGGACAAGGGATTACCAACTGACTTTTGAGAAAGCCAAGTCTCTGTTCCTAAACAAATGTATAGTATATCACCCAGATTTTTCTAAACCTTTCTTCCTCAGTACTGATGCATCAGGATATGGGTTGGGCGCAAAGTTTTGTCAGCGTGACTATGAAATTAATTGCCTTGTTAAGTAGATCACTTAGTACTGCAGAAAAGGCATATACAGTAACAGAACGAGAATGTTTAGCTGTGGTTTGGAGTCTTAAGAAATTACATGATTTGCTACTGGGACACAAAGTTATTATCTTGACTGATCATCATTCATTAGCCTTTTTAATGTCATGTTGACTTATGGGTAGCCGGTTAACATGATGGTGTCTAGCCTTGCAAGAGATTGATTTGGAGATGAACTATGTCAGTGGCAGGAGTAATAGGGATGCAGACATAGTAGAGGATGGTAAACTCATAATGGAAGAGCGACCTAGGGCAGGCCCTGTCATAGCAAAGATAGAGATTGGACAGGATTTAGAATTAGTGAAGGAATTTAAGGAAATTGGGGGCAAACAGAGGGAGGATGAAGTTTGGAAATTGATAATTGAAATACTTGAGGCTAAAGACAAGAACTTGGCCGATTCCAAAGTACAGAAAGTTTTGACTTGGTATTGCATTAACAATGGAGTACTGTATCGTAAGGAGAAGTTAAAAAATGGGGGGTGGAGAATATGCGTACCGAAGGTTTGGATTAACAAGTTAATAATGCACATACATAAATCTATCGGACATTTTGGAGCAAAAAAATGTTTTTGGTTGATACAAAATAGTTATTACTGGGCAGGTATGGAAAGGAGAATCAGAAAGGTAGTCGGAAGCTGTGACTTGTGCCAAAAGGCTAAATTTCTCAACCAGTCATGGGAAAGACCCTGGGAGGCCATCATACCTGAAGGACCCAAAGATTTGATAGCAGTGGATCTGTATGGCCCATTACCTAAATCTGTACGAGTGCAATATTTATCCGTGGTTCTGAATGTATAAATAAATTGATAAATTATTACTTTTTACGTTTTGGTCAGCCAAAGAGAATTTTGAGTGATCACGGAACCTAATTCACTGCTGACATTTGGAAGGTAGAACTAGGCTGGGTAGGTGTTAGCTGCATATTTTCAACAGTGAGGCACCCACAAGGAAATCCATGTGAACGATGCATGAAGGAGATAGGCAGGTTGTTGCGAACTTATTGCTATCAAAAGCATTCAAAGTGGGCAGAAGCTGTGCCACATTTGAACACTTTTTTAAATGTGCATGTGCACTGCAGTACTGGCACCACAAGAGTTAATGACAGGGAAGCAGCAGAGAGATGAACTGGCTAAATTGTTAGAGTTTCCTTCATACACCGATGTTAATTCAGTAGATAAGATAGAGGAGGTAAGAATACGGTTGAAACGTAAGGCTCTTAAGAGTAGGGAACAACAGAGCCACTCATATGATAATTTCAAGGAAGGGGATTTAGTTCTACTGAGAAAATGTGACAGAAGTGATTTTCTTAAAAAGAAAACAAAAAAGCATTTTTTGTTGTATATTGGACATTTCAAGTTAAACCGTAAAGTAGGCAGGAATGTTTGGGAACTTGTAAATATTAATGATGATACGATTAAAGGTGTGTATAATCAATACCTTCTGAAACCATACAAACTTTGTAAGTGAAATTGTTTCTGTGTATATTATTTTTTGTGTCTAATAATTTATGTGGGTTGTTTTGTTTGTGTTTGAATACGGTGATTAGATTGCTCAGTGTCTCATATTGTGAAGTGTTAAATATAAACAGGGACATGTCAATGCATAGACTTACCTGAAGGACATTGTATTACTGATCTTTAGGATGTTGAAATGTTACTAGTAATTGCAGTAGCATGATATATTATTGTGATGTGTACGAGTACTGATGTAAGGGGTTGGAGATGGAAAGGGAGGAAAAGATGTTAAAGACAGACGGGAATAACTCTCCTGATAGACATTAGCTGTTGCAAGCGCATTCATTTGCCCAACCCCCTAGGGAGGGACGTAACTAGCAATATGTTGAGAGTACTTAAATAATAATACCTGTGGAAGGCGGTCTGATTTGAGATGTAAATGTATGTAGTGAAGAGATGGAGTAAAAGGTGGAAGATGAACAGAATAAGTGTGACTTCAATTTTGTGTCACTGTCATGTTTAAGCAATGCCACATGGAGTGTGTTTGTTTTTCTTCTTTGCAGAACTTGGACATAATATGTGCCTGTAATATGTGTCTGTTTAATATGTGAGGAATTTGGACTTATGTATCGACTACTCTGCTTATTCTGGTGGTAACTTTCTTCACTAGGATTTTTTGTAGTGAGTATGGAGGGTTGTAAGGTGCCTCTGAAATAAGTTTATATTTATAAATATATTTGAACTGTTTATATAATTTTTATTCATTTCCGTATAATGGATAACTACGTGCCTTGGTTGTAATTTTAAATTAAAAGGATACTTTTTGCTGCCAACATTCGTAACTATGCTCAGAAAGGTGGATAAATTAGCATGCAATTATATTCAGTGAGTGTCAGATTTAAATTACTGTACACTTGATAATTTGGTAACTATTGAATTAATTTCATTAAAACACTTACATTTAACTGAAACTTTTAAAAATTTATGTTATGAAAAACATAATGTGACTGGGCATTTGAAGGAAAGAAAGACACTCTTTGCATTAAAAAAAAACTCTTTAACAATGACCTAAAATTTATTAATTTAAGAGAAAAAAATTGTGTGACAAAAGGATTGATTTCAAAATTTGTGCTTTCTAATATTGTATCAACTCTAATTTTTACTATTTTATCTGTGCAACATGATAATTTGATATATAAATTTGAATTGTAACTTTAAAAACAACCACGGGAGGGTGCCCTAACTACCCATGAGCACTGGAGGCGGCAAAGAATAAGAGGGACTGTAAAAAACACAGTGAACGTGGCCGGTAGCTGAGATGTTGCTGTCACTAGTAATAGACGTTTATTTTTTAAAAAGTGATGAAAATAATGTTGTGTAAGGAATTCAGTGGCCTATCCCGTGGCCATTACTTACTGAGTTACTGTCGTGAGCGCGGTGAATAAAGAAAGAGACAAACAATGCTGTGAGTTGTTCGTACCTATGTCAAGGACCCTGAGAAGAGAGTCGAAGTGTCGGTATTCTGCCGCGCTACACTACGTCATGCTTGTAAATATAGATAAAGTTGTACTTCCTAGTCTACTGAGGAAACTTACTGCTGTTTCTTTGAAAGCTGAACATGTGAGATTGGCAGCTTCAGATATTTTGGACTCTATCTACCATATATAGGAAACAATGCCCTGACCAACAACATTGTTTCTATGGAATCAGTAGATGCCTCAACAAGCAAACCAGGTGGATACAACTTACGTGATTATCAATGAGGAAGCCCTACTAACGAACCCCAGTCCCCACAGATGGGAAAACTGAGAGCAGCAATTATTAAAACATTATCACCTGAACAGTCAGTAGGGGTGTCAGTAGGGGTAAAAGTAGCCTTGGAAAAAATTCAAAGCAGAAACGCCAAAGAGTACAAAACAGCGTTGGAGAAATGCTTCCCTCGGAAGAGGTACAAGTAAGAATGAAAAGAAGAGAGAGAGGTTATAAATGAGAACAAAAACTGAAAAATTTCAGCAGGCCCAGAGCAAAGCTACACAAGAACAAACACTGAAGCATCAGAAACAAGAAACACCAAGAACAGTAAAGTAATGGAAAAACTTGTTTTTGAATAAGAAGGTGTTGATGTGGTACAACTGTATGAAAAGTTTTGTCACAGATTTTATGGGAGATATTTGAAAACTGTATGAAATTAGAAAGAAGCTGAACAAGGCTGGTTGTTATAATGCATGATTAGCCACATAAAACTTACACATGCTATTTTAAACCAAAAATTAGGTAATTCATTATTTTAAAACCTGTCCGAAACATATACAACTCTAGACTTCATAAACACAGTCACTGTAAGGGAAATTTTCAAATAAAATAACTTAAAGGCATGTTTAATTTCAATAACATGCATTGTAACCAAATTCTCCCATCCATAATGCATATTACATATACTTGGAAATTTGAGTTATTATGATGACGTATTAGAACAATTTAAAACCTGACTGAAATTATTTTATCACTACGAGAAGAATATAAAGGTCAGTCAACTCAAAATTATGTTTACTGAACCCAAGTTACACTTACTTTTAGACACATACAGCATATACTGCATGTAGATGATTAAGGACTAAACATAGACAGCCTGCAGAGGAGACGTAAGAAGACTTACCGAGCGTAGATGTGGTGGTGCAGTCGGAGAGGCCAGGATCCGCAAGCTGAGGTGTCGGGGGCGCTACGACGCTAGAATATGATGGGCTGTCATTGCGTGCCACCACGTCACTAAACGAAGCTTTCATTTCTGTCCAGCAGCTCGCTGGTCGTAACTGTGTAATGCCCTTGTTTTCCACGCTTGCTGAGGAACCTGGACAAGTACATGCTGCTCTTACTACCCGGTGACAAATTGACGGTACAGCATCCATTCATGTCTACAGTTACCTGCCAGCACTGTACCTTACACACTGCATGCATGTTGCACTGCCGGTTGTAGCCAACTATGTAAAGTGTCAAAGAAACTAATCGTAAACATACACATTGTTGTTAGTATAAAATACAAATAGCTGATTCATTAAACAAGTGGATAAGAAACAGCATAACTTGTTAGCTGGAATAGCTTGTTTAATGCACTGCCAGTTACTACTGTATATAGAGGAGTACATTGTTTACAGCACTGTCTGAAGAGCTTGTTTACAGTACTACCAATTACATTCTTGAAGAGTTTGTTGTTTGCTGTACTGTTTAATAAATTCTGAAAGATCTTGTTTACTACACTATCAGTTAAATTTTGGAAAAATTAATTTGCTGCCCTGTCAATTACATTCTGTAATAACTTTTTTTGTTACCTTCATGAAGATCTTGCCATACTCTTGCTGCACTTTATTAAATTACTATATAGTCATTGTTTACTACATTGTCAGTTACAGCCTTAATGAACTAGTTGTTTATTTGTATGGCACTGTCAGTAATATTCCTGAAGAGTTTTTTTACAGCATTGTAAAGTACATTCTTGAAGAGCTTATTATTTACAACACTGTTGATCACATCCTTGAAGAACTTATTGCTGCTCGACTTACATTCTCGAAGAGCAAGTTGTTGACTGTACCTTACGCTATATTTCCTAAGAGTTTATTAAGTACTGCATTGTCCACTACATAATTGAGAGCATGTTTACTCTACTGTTAAATTTGTGGTTTAAAAAGCTAGTTTTAACTACTGGTTATACACTTTAAGGCTGGTATTCACAGTTACTTTGCAAAGAAGATGCAGACTGCAAACTACATGTTGGTAGGAAATAGATTCTCTTGCGGTTTGCATGTCGTTTGTATATCACAAGCTTTCTTCAAGTTGCAAGAGACATGCACCTTCCCTAACTGACTCAGAGAGTGCAGCTTGGTCTCAAAAACAGACAAGATGGTTGACAGTCAATGAATGACCTCTAATGATATATCCTCGTTTCAAATATTTACGATTTAAAAAACATGTACATATGTCGATTTGAACGCTTTTCAGTTTTAGTCTTTAAAGACACATTTTAATAATACAAGTACTTTATTCCGTAATAGCATATTTCAAAACTCTCATCAACACTATCAGAATTGTGAAGTAAATGGTCTAACCGAGTACCTATGTTTGCTAATTTGACCCTGTCTGACAAATATTTTTTTTTGTTGTAATAATATTTTATGATTATTGTTTTGAGCTTTAAGACCTCTGCTGACATGTGAGCATGTAGATAAGAGCTGTCACTGTAGTAGGGCTGTTTGAATATATGTACAACCACTTATTAAGGTGAATATCTTTCATAAATTACAACCCATTGACATGACACAGTTGCCTGGCTTATTAGTACAGCTAGTTTTTCTCTGATCTTGTTGCCCACACTACTGTACTTCAGTTAATGTAATTTAATTCTCTCAGTGATAATCAAGTCAAAGTATTTTTAAACAATACCACAGTTACAAGGTTTAATAGTGGACTGTGGTACTGTGGACCATATAAGACCTCCAGGATGAAAGAACCAGACATGCTACACACTAGAATACGGGAACTTAAGCAATCTGTAACAAACATGTCATTTTGTTCAATGGTTGATGCGTGATGGCTAAAGCCAATTTGTTTTTTCGTTTATCTTTAGTATAAATGCACAAATTTAAACTTACTAATGCTGAGGTACATGGATAATGTATAAGGAGTCTAGTAATATCCACAGCAATTCTTTTTATCTTATGAAACAATCACTATATTTTAATTATAATATATACATATTTTTTTAAATTCCAGAATGATTACTAGGTCAGTTACTTTTACAAAACTTTAAAATTCACTGTAGAGTCACATGTCTGGTCTTGTTTTGATCTCTGCTTAAATTGCCGTAATTTTTGTCCCTTGGCATTTTAACATAAATTTACACGTTCGTGCATTATTTGAGAATTTCAGTTTTCTGTTAATTTTTTGTGCAGGAGGGTCATACATGAGCCAAAAGCCGGCGCCGTCAGGAGGAAAGAGGTGAACAATACCGTGTGGAATGTAGCGTGTTGCCAGAGGGATGACCGACCTCTGCGCAAATATATAACTCTGCCGAGGACGGAAATACATACTGTTTCATATAATTAATTGTAGCTTAACTGTTTGGTAATTTTGATAATCCATCGAGTATTATCAACTAATGTTCTCGTAAGTTTGTTTTTATTTATGTGTTTGTATATTATGCTGATAAATGAAAAGAGTTAGCGGAGGTTGTAATTGGAGGTGGTTTCATTTGCACGGTGCACGTCAGCCATTGTCTCGCACCAGTTCTCTGCTGATAGTATTCTCTGAAAGTACGTAGATTTTTTTCTTGCTAGCGAAAATTATGAGTGGGGCATGGCTCAGGCATCAACATTGATCGATAGCAGGCGCAGGGCCAGGCTGGCCATAAGTTAACTTACTTAATGTGATGTAGTTTACATTTATTTAGCGTTACTTAAGCTCTAAAATTCTGTGAGTTGTGGCAATGGTGGCCGCGCAGTAATTGCAAGCAAGTAAACTGAGCTTGAGCAATATGGAGTCGCAAATGCAGTTCAGCTACAGATACAGCTACTGCAAGCATCTGACGGGAACTCTTCTTGCCATAATACCTACATCTGTGATAGAATTTCATATATGATGATGGAACTGATAACTTAAGATGGAAGTTTCCTTTTCCTTGGCTACCACATGGCAACATTCATTGTACATGGAATTGTACACACTCACTGTCACTCTCTTTAAAAAAACAGAGTTGCTTTCACCAGCAACACTTCAATATTTATTTTTCATCTCAGGGCCCAAACCCATAAAATAAACCCTATACAACACAGAATGCTCGGCCAACTGAAGCGAATACCAGGGAAATTGTACCATTACAGTATCTGACTGAAAGTGGCAAATGTAAAAATAAACTAGGGCAAAAAATATGTTGGGGGACACAAATGACTGACAGTGACTACACAAGGGTGGGAGACATGGCCACAGAGAATGTAATAAGGTCAAAGGCCTGTCACTCACTACTCACACTTCTTGAATAAGTCAGATAAAATACACAATATGCGTACAATGTTCAGCAGCCGAAAGACTGGCCCAGCAACGTCTGTCTCAACTAACTTTGACACTGCCGTAGTTTACTGTAGCCATGC
>PNEQ01077822.1:18243-29860 GCA_003012365.1 Medauroidea extradentata
AAAAAAAAAAAAAAAAAAAAAAAAAAAAAAAAAAAAAAAAAAAAAAAAAAAAAAAAAAAACATATTTTAAATACACTTTTTGATTCGAAACAGTTAAAAGTGACATAATATAAAAAATTGCACCGTCTGGTGCTCAGTGTGGCGACTGAGGCGCGTGGTGGGACTTTCTGGAACTTAAGCTTCAGGCTCGGCTCGTGAACTCTATGTTTTTCTCTTCTAATATACTTGTGTTCTCTGTTTCCCCTTCTATTCTTCCTCGCGCATGTGCAGTTTGCTGAGGCCTGGCCAAGCCTCTTGCTGGTGTGCTAGTGTGGCTTTTACCTCTTACTTCTTCGTCATCTCAGGATCAGGTCAAATGAAAGTGTCTTGTAGCTCCAGTTAGCTGTTTGGTTGGGAACTTGTTCCCCATGGCGGTAAGGCGGCTGCCGTCATGAGTATGTAGCTAAATTTTAAATTCTTTGCTTTTTTTTTAAATTCTTTTTTCGGCTGCCGTCTTGTGAAAATTACATTTTTCGATTTAAATTTAAAATGTATAGGTTTGTTCAGAAATTTTTGAATTGTTGCTACATTTTCAGTATTTGTAATTTTCGTATTGAATTGGTAGAGTGTATGGTGCCGCGTGTACATCATTTCTGATGTCTGTAGTTTTCCTGAATCTAGTCACTGATAATTTTCAGTTTATGATAGTGATTTTTGATTGTCCAGATCGGAGCTCGTTGACGCGCCATCTGATATACGTCAAGTATATTCTCTGTTTTGATAATTAATTCCGAAACACGCTTATGTAAGAAATCAGGAATTTCCTGCTATACTTTGTCAAATTCATCATGATGATTATGATGTTCAACTGAAACGTTGATATATTCTTGCTTGACGTTAACATTTAATTTAAACGTATCGATTGGTCAAATGTATTTACGTGCGTTACTTTGAGGTATCATTGTAAATTTTCATAAGGTCAAATGTGTGTGTGGACACAATCTTAAATAACGTTCAGGGTATATTTATTGTAATTATATTTTTATGTCTATTTACATGTGCGTAAGAACCATTTGGATTGTTAACTTGATAATATGTACAGTCATGGACATAAAAATTGGGCCACTGAAATAATCAAAGTCCACTTCGGCAATCATCGGCTGTGTGCAAGCGAGAGCCTGGCATTTAGGCAACCTGCATGACAACGTATGGCGGTGCGCTGGAACTGCGCTGGGCACAGGTTGTGTTGTAGGATTGGAGCATCGCCCGTTCACACCTTCCTCAAGCGACCAGGCACTGTATATTGGCTAAACCAGTTTGGCGCACAAATCATTTTGTAAATGCAATAGTGACACATGTTAATTTATTTTATTCAAACATGAAGATAGAAAACGTAATTGTAAAACACAGTAATGAAGTTACGAAAGTGCACACATTTTCAAATAACCAGATAATAACAGTTACCTATAGCTACTGTATCAAAATGTTAATATTCAATGCACGCGTATTCTTATTCTCATACAGGCGAGCTGAAACTAATGCATATTTTAACAGTACGGTAATATTTAATTGGCATTCACGGTGACTTTATGGTCTGAGTACTTGCTTACATATTTCTATACATAAAAGAGAACCCTGACTGACTGATTGATTGACTGACTGAAATATTAAAACTGCAACCCTAACCACAGGACATATTATCGTGAAATTTTTTGTGGGGATTTCCCTCAGGTCGTAGGCGAGCACTAAGACGGCATTTTTCGTAATTCGACCTCCAAGGGAATGAAAAGGGATTATATGTATTTCCAAAGAAACGTCGATAGAGCACGAACGCGACGATATTTCATCGTGATTTTTACTTTTATAGGACGCACATGAAATGTACATTAGCCAATTAAAGGATTTTAAAATTCAATATTTAAGGGTGTGTTTTCGATTAATTAACTATATCTATCGAATTCATCGAGATAGAGAAATAGTTTTCACTTTAAAATGTCGCTTACGTAAATATCCAAAATATGTTTTAGGATTTTTTTTTAAATTCGACCCCAAATCAGTACAATGGGGCAAATTGTGTTTTTATGAATCGTCTGTATCACTGAAACACAATTGGCTATCATTGTGGTTTTTACTTCACTGGTTACGTATACAAATGTCTATCACATGACTCCAAGACATTTCGAAATTCTTTATCTGAGGGGGTGAAAATAGAGTGAAATGTGTTTTCGAGTATTCCTCTATATTTATCGAACCAATTGAGATATTGAATTGCTTTTTGCTTTAGATTGACGTTTATGTAAATATCGTAAATACCATTTAAATGTATTTACCGAATTCACTACCAAAGATGTTAAAAATGGTAATATATATTTTCAATACACAATCAATGTATGTCGACCCCATCGATATTTATATATCGACGTGATTTTTGTTTAAGATTGATGCTTACGCAAATACGTGAAAAGGTATTTCACGAATTTTTTAATTCAACACCTAGGGAAGCGAAAAGAGGTTAAAAGTGATGAAATGTGTTTTCAATGAACGTTGATATATCTTGAGCCCAGTGAGCTAGTGTCGTGTTTTTCACTTTCAAGAGATTCCAGTTAAGATGTCTAAAATGTGATTCAAGGGTTTTTCGATATTCAGTCTCTTAAAAGGTGAAAAGACTGGAATGTGTTTTAGATAAATCCTCGATGCATATGGAACCCATCGAGATATTTAGTATATTTTTGCTTTAGGATGATGATACTATAAATGGCCGCAAATAGGTTGTAAGATTTTTCAAAGTTTGGATTCTTAGCACCGTACAGGCTGATATGTAATTTGTAATTAATGATCGATTTTGCTTCGACTGAACTGACTATCGTCGTGATTTTAACTTCACTTGGATACTTGTACAAATATTAAGACGTAAAGTTAAATTTTTCGAAATTTGACACCTAAAGGGGTGAAAAGGCATGAAATTTGCTTTATATCAGCCGATGATACTTATCATAACCAGTAAAAATATTGAGATGTTGTTTGCGCCAGAATAATGCTCACGCAAGTACCTAAAACAATTAAAGCAAGTTTTTTTATTTTATAATATGACATAATTGTAAAGAAATTTAGTCTGCAAACTTTTGAGGTAGACGATCCGATCCAGCGAGAAATTAATTATACAGAAGTTTCATTCTGTATTTCTATCGAAAAGTGTTGTTGCATAACCTCTATGAGACTAGGAAATTAAAATTATATTTTTTAAATTAGTTTTCATGAACAATTTCGACGTTATGTGGCACAGTTGTTTGTAGCTCCGATCTATTGTTCGGGAGTTTTCTGGGCTCAATTACCTTTAAAGGCTGCGCAACGTTCAAATCTTGACACAAAAATACTGCAAGGCAGATGAAATTAATACAATTAGGATAAAAGCATTTAAATGTGGTGAAAATTGATGATGAAGTCCACTATCTACCGAAGTTCCTAGACAGCACCAGCCCACATACACCATCTCACTGACCTTAAGGTTGGGGCACCACTTACCCGCGCGTCAGAGGTTAAAAAGCGACGGAGCAGTACACACTCGTTGCTTGCTATTTACATTTTGAGCTTCAGCATTAAATCTAAGAAAACCTTCAGATATTTTTGTTTGAAAAACCCTCAGATTTATGTACGTACATTTTCATAGTGTTTATTGGCATATGGTAACTAATGCCTAGGGTATCTTTGTTCATTCAAATACTCTTGCAACTGTAAGAGTACATTTCAATTCTGTGCTGCAACTCTGTTTTTTGCGCTAATACGTGCCACCTCTTTGTTTCATGTGAACGATGATCGCGACGAGTGTGTCATTCGTGTATGCATTATTAAAAGAGGGCTTGGAACTTCTGTTGGACGACTTAGGTGTGGAATACCCGTCGACTGCTAGTGTTCCTGTTTTACGGCATCTTGCCGTCACATACTTGCGGGAAAACGGCGCTGCGTTGCCCCCATCTTTCCAGTCACAAACTGTGAGTGTCAATACATTCAACGAAAAATTGTTTTTTCAATCCATCAATCGTTTGCTTTTATTATCCTCCACTGAACCTACCCATGTATTGTCTTTCATAGTGGCAGCGAGTAAAAGAGGTAAACTTACAACTGTGTTCTAATCACCATTTGTTGCGTGCACAGGCAATTAAATGTAGTGATTATTTTCTGATTTTAATCACTGAATAAATTAATAATCCTTCAAGAAGTTTTTGAGTTGTTTAAAGCTAAAGTTTTAGTGTTTACTTTTCCTTCACGTGTGCTTCAGCACTGTCAGCATGAGTTTGTGTTGCGATTTCAAAGACATGGTGAACCAATGCACGAGTTCATAGAGTCTGTGATTAGTCACGAATGTGCACTGAACATGCAGTATAAAGAGGAGGACTTAGTTGCAATTATTGTAGAAAATCTATCACCTCACGTAAGGCAGCTTTGTACTCTGAGTGCTATCCCCTAAATCGTTATGTGAATTGCGTATGTTAGCTAGCGAATTTCAAGGGCGCTTAGCCGCCACTGCTGAGTACCGTACTGCTTTCCCCCCTCCTCCTTCGCATCTTGCTAACTCAACGCATAATTGTAAGATTCAGGAAGCGAACCCCGTAATTGCTGGGCCGTCACATGTCGTGAATGCCGACTTGGAGCGGCGTAGGCGCGCTAATTGCGCTTGTAAGGGACATGTGAAGTCTAACTGTGATCGCGCTTCTATTTCTTGCAATAATAGACGTTGTTTCCGTTGTGGTAGGGTGGGCCACTTGAGCTTTAAGTGCTTGGGAAACGAGTGAAGGTTGGAAGAGTAGGTGGCAATTTCAACAGCAGTTCTATAAATCCGCTGGTTCGCTATGGCAATTTTGTTAGCACTTCGTTTTATGGTCACATCGTAGAAGCACTTATTGACACAGGAGCGACACACTGTTTGGTAAGTGCTGATTTTGTCAAGTCACTTCCTGATTTGCAGCGAAACGTAATATTTGTTTACATGAAGAAAAACTTCTGCAGGTCTGTGTAGCTAACAGCCAAGTGGTGGAGCTAAACCATTGTGTACGTTTACACTTTAAGACTGGTAGATTTTCTTAGATGTATCCTTTTTCGATATTTTCTTGGCTGAGTCAGGACGTCATTTTAGGGCTAGAATTTTTAGGTCACGCTCGCGTGACACTCAATTTTGTCGATGTGACCTTGTCGTTTGGTTTTGCCCCTAAAATTAAGGCAAGCCTGCACTCGTGTGCTAGTACTGTGGATAGGTCTTTGACAGCTAATCAGGTTATGTTACCTTTAGTAGACGAGACACAGTTAGTCAGGTTATGTGAGAATTTTGATGACGTACTTACATCAAAGATAGGGAAATGTGATATTCTGCCCTATAAGTTCTCCTTGACGGATAATATTCCGGTTCAAGAACGTTACTTTCACTGTGCTCCTCCCAAACTGGATGCTTTTCGGAAAATCATTGACAAATTGTTAGCAGCTGGTGTTATTACCCCTTCAGTTTCCGAATATTGTTCTCCCGGATTTTTGGTAAAGAAGAAAGACGGTGGATATTGTCTGGTTGTAAATCATATCAGTATAAATTGTAAGATAATTAAAGACCCCTTTCTTTTGCCTACTGTCGAGGATGCTTTGCAACATCTAGGGAAGGCTAGGCATTACTGTGTACTAGATTTGAACATCAGCTTTCATCCGTGTCTGCTGGATCCGGCATGTCGTAAATATACTGCATTTAGTACGCCTTGGAACCAGTACAAGTTTACACGTATCCCGAAGGGAGCAAATTTTGGTAGCCAGGCTCTCAGTAGAGTGCTCGATCATGTTCTGTCCAACTTTAAATTTAACTTTGTCTTCAACTACGTCGATGACGCGATAGTATATAGTCAGACGTTCGAGGTTCACTTAGAACATCTAAAGAAAGTGAGGTTGGCCTCACGGTTAACCCTGGTAAAGTGACTCTTGCCCAGCCTCAAGTTAAGTTCTTGGGGTATATCATTCCTTAGGGTACATTGTTAATGGACCCAGATCGAGTTTCCCCGGTTGTGAACTTTCCTCGTCCTCGCAATGTAAAGGGCATTCAAAAATTTTTTAGGTTTATTAGGGTATTATTCAAGATTTATTCTGCACTTTTCTGAGTTAGCTGCTCCTCTAAATAACTTAAGGAGGAAGGATGTTGACTTTGTCTGGGGTACCGAGCAGGAAAAGGCGTTTACAACCTTAAAACGGATTTTATCTTGCCCACCTGTTCTACATCTGCCTAATTTTTCGGAGAGATTCACTGTCCAAGTGGACGCTTCCTCTCTTGCCTTAGGGGATGTGTTAGGTCTGAAAACTGAAGATGGTGTTGCACATGTCGCTTTTGCTACCCGGACATTGTCAGAGACTTAATAATGTCTAGGAACGTATGAAAAGGAAACTCTGGCATGTCTATTTGGGTTATAGAAGTTCGCCTCGTATATAGAGCACAATGAGTGTGACTTATATACTGATAATCAGGCCTTTAGTTGGGTGCTAAATCACCCTAATCAGTTAGGAAAGTTGGGGCGATGGGTGTTTCGCTTATCGCGTTTTTGCTTTAAGATTCACCATGTTCATAGAGCGGACAATGTAGTAGCAGATGCTCTATCTTGCATGTTCGACCCTAGTGAGTTTGTCCTTAATGATGTGGAACCAATGGATTCCAGTGCTTTATTGCAGAGTTTCCCAGAATGCTTCACTAGCATTAAAGATAGTCAGAAAGAGGACCCGTGGTGCGTACAGATACGCAATAATTTGGTCCAGGGTGTATCTGTCCCTTATGTAGAAGAAAGAGCAAGGAATTTTGTATTTTACCAGCAAGTCTGGACGTGCGAGGAAGGTGTTAGCTCCATTGTCTATGCGCCCCTTATTTCTTCGTTACTACCATGATTCAATGTTCAGTGGACACTTTGGAATAAACAAAACATTTCAGAAAATCTCTACTACTTTTGTGTGGCGCACTTTAAAACAGGATGTTACTGCCTATGTGCGTAGTTGTCAAGATTGCCAAATGTGCAACCAGGCCCAACAAGCAAATTTTGGTAGGGACATTGATACCCCACCGGAAGCTCCTTGGCAGTTTGTTCATTTGGACATTTTTGGCCCTTTCGTACGTTCCCGGAATAGAAATGTTTGTATACTTATTTTGTTGGATGTGTTTACTAAAATTGTATTTTTATTACCTTTGCTTAACATGAAAGCTATGACGTATGCTCGCAGCGTCTTGAGCTGTGAAGTCGCCGTCTCATCCTGCCCGTTCCATATTCCCGCACCCATTACTAATCCTTTCTACCCTTATTACTCCCTCACACATCAGTACACTCTAACCTGACTTCAAATTTTTAATATAAAGCCTACCTAACCCATCCGTAGTTATCCCTCGTTCCCAAAAACCCTGGGCAAGGATATTCTAACGTATCACCACAGACCGCCCCGAGAAGGGTATAAAAGAGGAAGCGCGAGCCACCGAAGCCAGTCGCGATCCACTCGCCGCTCAGTACAGTCGCGATCACTCGCCACTCGGTAGCAGTTCAGCTGCAACCAATCTACAGCTCGAGGCTTGGAAGACCAGCGACCGCCGGACCCCTTCCAGAAGAGCCAGCTGTCTCATCGCACTGTACAGTCACGTTCTACCTGCCACTCAGTTGAGTTGCTAAGAGCAGTTCGTCTTTGAGCAGTTAGTCTGCTTTCACTGAAAGGTTCAGCTGCGGTAGATTTCTCTACCCTCATCACTGCCACAAGCTACAGCTCCAGGCCCGGAAGACCAGCGACCGCCGGATTACTTCTAGAAGCGCCCATCACGACCATGAAAGCCTTCTACGCCAGCTGTCCAGCTTCGTCAACCAAGAGCCGCTTTCCGAGGCGTCGTCACCTGCATAAACGACTCTCCCCATGGAAGCTAGTGCTCTTCGGTTCCTCCCTACATGCCCTTAAGACTTTTTAGGCACAGGGTGTTTCAGATTCCATTGTTGGCGTATGCCAATAAACAACGCAGCACATCATTTCTTTCTTTTCTTCAATCACTATACCTTTCCATTGTTGACAAACCCATCTGCCTGCAAGACACCTGGGACCTCTGCATCCCATAGGATCGCAACGGGAGTTGATATCGGGTCGTCTTAATCATTCTACGACTGGGAGGAGGCATAAGCTGCGCGCCTTCCAGATTTTCTACATACGCCCTCTGGAGGTAGCACGAATACATTGTGCTCTTTCCGAGCGGTGTCGGGTCTTGTCTTGACTGGGAGAGGTGAAAAGGCATGGGGACGTGCTGAGGCGCACTTCTAGCGCTCCTCTACAAGTCCACCTGCCCAGTGCCAACAATAGTGCTGCCGCATTAAGGCTTTTCATGCCACAACAGGCGATCCTACGGGATACCAGTTTCCAACAATCAGCTAGCCGTATCATTCCATCTTCATCTGAGCCACAGTCAGGCTATGCCTAAGAGGTCAGGTAGGAAGTTGAGGGCCCGACATGAGTTTGCCAAGTTGGTACAGAAGGCACTGGAGGTTAGGGATTCTGAGACAGGGGTGTATTGGATCCAGAGGGAGGTTTCCGCCGCCACTCGACGAGGCACACCACTCAACGGCCACGCCATTGTCCGGCTGGCATTACAGTCCCCTGGTGGATCAGCCTTCCTTAGTACCCCCTCCTCGATACCTGTTTCCGTTTCAACCCCATCCTCGCCTTGTGGACCCCCATTCGACGCAACTCCTAACCCAGGCACTTCCGTGCTATCCTATCTGGGGTATCAGCGCCCCATTGTTGCCACTTCTTCCCTTCCACCTTTGGCTACACCTACTGTGGAAGAGCAACCTCCAGTGCAGCATTAGTTTCCCTCACTGTAATAGCCTTTACGAGGTTGGGAGAGTCCGATGAGGAAGACGGCGGTCGACGCTTCGGGAGTGCATCCTGGTAGTGGAGCACGCCGCCACCTAGCCATCGCGCCCTCGCCGACAGACTACCAGCTTCAAGAGTTTTTGGCTCACCAACGTGACTTTCACCACCGAAACCACGTCAGCTATAACCTTTTGTGAAGGCGCTGACCACACAGGTTTGGAAATATTTTGATGCACCAGAGCATATTACTACTGATAATGCTCGTTATTTTACATCTAGTGCATTTAAAAACACATGTTTCCAATGGGGTACAAAACACTTTACATCAAGCCCGTATTACCCTCGTGGTAACCAAGTCGAGCGCTTCAATAAGAACTTGAAGGCCTGCTTGACAATACTTTATAATGCTGACCAAACCTTGTGGGACAAGGATTTGGAACTTATTAACTTAGGGTTTAATTGTGCGGTGCATAGCGCTACTGGTGTTCCTCCCTGTGTTCCCTTTTTGGGTCGTCATCCTTCCCATCCTCTTCTTAATATTTGGGGTCTCTCTTCTCCCGCATCCCAGTTGAATGATGCTGACAGGAATTGGTTGATTGGGGAGGTGGCTCAACGCCTCGCTATAGCGAAGAGGGAGGTCGCGGAACGTTTAGACAGGACTAGGGTAGTCCCTCGCTTTTCTGTAGGCGATCTTGTGTTATGCAAAAATTTCGCGTTAGCTGATGCAGGCGCACAGCAGAGTGCCAAGTTCTTGGTGAAGTTTAATGGACCTTAAGTCCTAAAGAAATTTTTGGGTCCTAATACTGTATTGTTGAAACTACCGAATTCCCCTCGGGTAACTCGGAAGGCACACGTTTGTCATTTCAAATGCTTTGTACCGAGGGTTTGAGTATTTATAGTGTACTAGAATTTGTATGGATATTATGTGTAACTCTTAATTTTAGGGATATTTATTGTATTAGGTATTTTTTGTTGATTTTTATTGTCGTGATTATGATGCGCGTATCCTATGTACCTAGACCTAGTTTCCCTTATCTTCTGCTTCTGTAGTTTTTCTTGTTTATGCTTTTCCACGCTTGCTCCTGCTTTCTTTCTGCTTTTTTCTTATTTCCATTTCATGCTTCCTCACGTGCCGAGCCATTTCAAGATGCGACGAGTCCTGTGAAGAAGTGTGTTGACTGGAGCTACTGCGACGTCTGAGGTTAAGTTCGTGCCACGCGTCTGCCCGCCCAGATGCTCTGTTTGTTGCTGTACTCCTGTGTTGTTGGGAGCTGCTGCGCCTGAGTCCCCCTCAACTGCAACCCCCATGCTTTGCTGTGTGGCTCATTGCCACTGCTCTGAGATGCTGCGTCTGTGGCAGCTCTCTCTCTTCTTTCTTCCTGCTGCCTGGAGGATGTCTCTCCTGAGAGACTTCGTCATAAACTTTCACTTCAAGATTTACTTCAAGATATCCATTTTTATTGAGACTTATCTATCAGCGTCACTATCTCAAGTTGCTACTTGTTATGAACTACTTCAAGACTTGTCTTTTCTATCTGCATGTTGAACTACTCTTGTGTACTCTACGAACTATCACTTCAAGATCTGTTTTCTTACTTTGTACAGTATTAACTTTTGCCTCAAGATCTTCAAAATTTAGTTTTTCATATGAACTTTTGTTCGTCTTCAAGAGTGATACTCTTTAGAACATTTGGGGTTGCAGGCTTATTTGGAACATTATTTTTTTATGAGAGAGATTTAAGGGGAGGAGATTGCACCGTCTGGTGCTCAGTGCGGCGACGGTGGCGCGTGGAGGGACTTTATGGATCTTGAGCTTCTGGCTCGGCTCGCGATCTCTATGTTTTACTCTTCTAATATACTTGTGTTCTCTGTTTCCCCTTCTATTCTTCCTCGCGCATGTGCAGTTTGCTGAGGCCTGGCCAAGCCTCTTGCTGGTGTGCTAGTGTGGCTTTTACCTCTTACTTCTTTATCAGCTCAGGATCAGGTCAAATGTAAGTGTCTTGTAGCTCCAGTTAGCTGTTTGGTTGGGAACTTGTTCCCCATGGCGGTAAGGCGGCTGCCGTCATGTGTAAGTAGCTAAATTTTAAACTCTTTGCTTTTTTTTTTTTTTTTAATTCTTCTTTTGGCTGCCGTCTTGTGAAAATTACATTTTTGGATTTAAATTTGATAATGAATAGGTTTGCTCAGAATGGTTAATTTGTTGCTATGTTTTTAGTATTTGTAATTTTCGTGTTGAATTGGTAGAGTGTATGGTGCCGCGTGTACATCATTTCTGATGTCTGTAGTTTTCCTGAATTTAGTTATTGATAATTTTCAGTTTATGAAAGTGATTTTTGACTGTCCAGATTGCAGTTCGTTGATGCGTCATTTGATACACGTCAAGTATATTCTCTGTTTTGATAATTAATTCCGAAACACGCTTATGTGAGAAATCAGGAATTTCCTGCTATACTTTGTCAAATTCATCATGATGATTATGATGTTCAACTTGTAACATAGCATTTTGTCCAATGTTACAGATGCGTATAAATTTCAATTTATTTGTCAATGAACCTAGGTATTTACTATTCTATGACCATAGTTACCACATGCCAGGAAGAATGTAAGTTTTAATTGTCTATGTATTGAATGTATAAGGTATTGTGGTTTTGAGACTTTAATGACTTCTACAGCTTTTATATCTATGCTAGGAATATTTTGTTTTGTATCACGGATTACAACCTGATCTGATCATATTGGCGAACAAACCCGGGGTAAGCTACGAGGAAAGTATTGATTGGAATGGGTG
>PNEQ01077824.1:0-13669 GCA_003012365.1 Medauroidea extradentata
GAAACCAACTTAGGAATTGTAAACTGCATACTTCAAAGGATATAAACTAAGAAAAATATATATTTGTTCAAAGCATGGCCTTCAAAACTGCTTAAGAAAACGCGAATCAGGTAAAATAAAGATCTTGACGGCATTTGGCTACGATGCGTTGTTTTAACTTATTTGGGAGAATTATTTAATCCTTAAAAAATCAACTTTTGTAAAACAAGCTTGAATTTTCGTTGAACAAGTAACATTACAAAAATTCCTTTGGATGTAGTCACAAATGTTTATATGACTGTAATTACGTCATAAAGCTGACAATGTGCTTATCGTATGGTAATACATTTTACCAGCAAAATATAACAAAATAATTCAAATAAATATTTCTAAGCAACCAAAGCAGACTACTAATTACAACATAACGTAATACTCCACTTGAAATCATAACTATTATCAGCAGTGAGCTATCATTATGTGTGTGTGTGTGTGGTTTACGCTGTTAAATTTTATATTTTAGAATTACCTGCCTGTTTCGCTTCTTTCTCTCTAAAAACGAAATTTTATCACTCTTTCGATTGTTTATTACTTTATAATATATGTGTTACCATGAAGAAAATAACATTCTACACGATTTTGTTCTTTCGTTGAAGATTCAAAAACATAGTGTCAGAAATATGCATAGTTTATGTGAAACGGTTTTGTAAGCGTTTTAATGTAATATGAATATAATCGAAATAACACTAACGAAAATATTTTTTTTTACTGGAATTTGGTTTGCTTCATATTTTTTTCAGACTTTTAAATCACGAATTAATAAATTAATTGTCCTCGCCATTACTTTAAGTACAAATAAATTACATTTAATTTAGATATCAAAGTTACAAATAATGAAATATTTACCGTAATTTCACTGAAACAATAAGTTTTGTATTCACAGACTAGTATTTTTGTATAACTCAAAAATGCAGTTTAACTAGAAATCGTAAAAACTCATATGATTTTAGTGTTGTTATCATATAATCTATTCTAATAAATCAATTTCGCCTAAAAAAAACCGATGAACTAACGACATATAACATATAACTTTAAACTATTCCTACAAAAATTTTGCTTGGCTATACATTACGCTGAGCGAAACATTTACATTTGTAGTTACGTTAACTCATTGTCTGATGTTGTGCGACTTTCTGCAAACATATATTAAAGTTTAAGTATGTATATATATATATATATATATATATATATATATATATATATATATATATATATATATATATATTTGAAGCAATACTATAATGGCCAAATCTTTTTATTCTTACGCAATGTACGACAATTACAGTTATCAAACAGCTGAGACTGTTACTTAAAAGCTTGGCTGGCACCGACTCCAAAAATAACCACAATTGTATATCACTGTCCTAATAAATTGATTGTACTCTAATTAGTCCAAAATAACGTAATTATTTTTTACTCATTACAGATTTTTTCAGTGTAGGTTTTTTTGAAGTCAGTATTATTTATTTGATAGAATTTTTTTTAACGTATATACTTTCATGGAGCATGTGTAGATATTACACAAAGAAACACGTTTTTTTTTGTATTTATCCATTGAATGTATTATACTTAGAATGCTGTAGGTCTCCCCGAATAAAATGTTACATGTAATTTTACCATATGTTTCAACTTAAAAAAGTATTTAATTTTACTTTACTATTCTATCTTGGTGAATGGAAAAACTTCCTTACGTTCGCTATTTTCTATCTTTAACTATATGTGACTGCGTTTCGTCACCGCGGTTAAATCCCTCGGCATCTACGAAGGTGATCCGAGTTCGATTCTCGGAAACTTCTCCTTCTCATGGCATTTGCATTATGTTACTTCTCCATCGTAGATATTCGTTTCTTGCCATCTTTCAGGGCTCGGCGGACGCCTGTCTGCACTCAGTCAGAAATTCTCTATCGGGCTTGATGCCCTGCCATCAGATTCCTTTTAAACGATATTTATTTATGGTAAATAAAACTTATATTTTTCCTCGGCTTCCTCTTGTATCTTACAAAGTATTCAATAATAATATAGATATATTTTTTTCCATCAGACTTATGAGTTACATAGAGTATATTGAAATTCGGTAGCTACTTACTTTTCCTCGTCAATAATGTGTCTTCTGGCGTGTACTTGAATGCACTGCAGGTAAAGAGTATAACAGGTAGCAAATGGAGACCCTTATATACAACTACAACCTTGTTATCAATTCCATGCCTTGTGTAGGCGTCACGTTTTGTTTGAGAGTTGTGCAACGTTAGGTTGTTAGGGTGTCAGAGGAAAAGTAAGCCACCCAGTGAGCTTCCAAGAAGATAGCATCACGCTGAGCGAACACATTCAATATTATTCAAAACTGACACACTAATAGCATGTCTACACAAACTGGTTTTCAATATGACTTACTACATAGATATAAATGCACAACCATATTCTTTTTTATTGGTAGATCCTTTTTGTATAAAATGTGTTGTAAACAAAATTTTTATAAATAATTCTAGATACGTGTCATTATATAGTAGTATATATTTTTTTCGGAATAAAGAGATCTTACTTTCTAACACTAATACTATAATTTATTTATTATTAAAGTAATTAAATTTAAGTGGCGACAAATACATGGTTTATTGTTTTTAGATGTATGTAATTGATTCTGATGACATGTTATTTAATAAGGAAATATTTTTAAACTACATCATCCTTCGTTAGGGGATAATAGTATCTTAGCAACGTCATACTCAGCTAAAATATGAAAGTGGCAGCCGTTTCGAAACTATGAACATGGTGTGAGCGAAATTCATAAAAGTCATGTCAATTAACCAAGTTAGTGTATTTGTACCAAGATTAAAAATAAGGAGTGATAAGTAGACTTTATGTCTCGTAGACAGCGAGGTAATTATAGACGAACCAAGAATAAACTAAATCAGAATAATGTTACTTTTGGATGAAATACTGTGGTTAAAGTGTTTAAATGGCCGCCATTACGGAAATATAAACACCGGGTAGATCAAATACAGTAAAATAACGTCAGCTGTTATATTTATAAAACCGGAAAAATGAATCACTTAAAACTAATGTCAGCTATTTGCGTTATGTATGTATATATATTTAAACAAAACACGCACACAGAGCTGCGGTTGCCCAATTATTAGACCATTCGCCTCGCACCAAAGAGATTCGGGGGTCAATCTTCGGATTTTCATATGTGTGATTCGTGCCAGGCGATGCCGTTTGTCGGCGGGTTTTCTCTAAGGACATCGATGTTATGCTCTGAAGAAAATGTCTCACTCACTCTCTCTCTCACTCACTCTCTCTCACTCACTCTCTCTCACTCACTCTCTCTCACTCACTCTCTCTCACTCACTCTCTCTCACTCACTCTCTCTCACTCTCTCTCACTCACTCTCACTCACTTTCACTTTCTCTCTCATTCACTCTCGCTCACTCACTCTCTCTCTCACTCTCTCTCTCAATCTCTCACACTCACTCTCTCACTCACGCTCTCTCACTCACTCTCTCTCACTCACTCTCTCTCACTCACTCTCTCTCACTCACTCTCACTCACTTTCACTTTCTCTCTCATTCACTCTCGCTCACTCACTCTCTCTCTCTTAAACACACACACAGACCAAGTTCAATGAAATTCGAAATGATTGTATCTTACAAACGTCATAATGTGCTAAAAATTATAACTTGACCACCGTTTAGGAAACAAACAAAGTATGAGCAAACTACACAAAAATCATGTCACCTTTGAATGCGGTATCCTATATGCCCCTAGTTTGATTATTTTCGCAGAAATATTTTCTAAGACATGAAATACGGTATTATGTAACAAATATATAAGTTGTTTCAATTTAGTAACTATATACATTTAATGAATTATATACATATAAGTCAAGTCGGGATACTAAGTTATATATGTGTCTCGAGTTTGATGAAATTATAACATACGGTTCCTAAATGTCTGCTGTGATCGAATAATTTTAAAATGGCCATTATTTCGGAAATATGAACATGGCATGAGAGATATTAAGTTTGAAGAAATTTAGTCTACTGGTTTCGAAGATTTTAGAATGACACACGCACACACATGCAAACATATTTATATTTAGTAAGTAAGTCGCCCAATTTTTCCTTTTTCGGAAAATAGACTAATGAAATGAAATGTACCGCAAGTGGCGTGTACCTTAATACCACGATACAGCCAAATGTGGAGTGTCAAAGATCTAATTACTTCAAACCGATATATATATATTTTTACAAGTTATAGAAAACGATACTACGAAAAAATTGTTTATCGAGTTCTGCAAAATTAGTTTACGAAAAATATTAATCCTGTGTTGATTGAATAGTATTCACATGTTAAATTTTTCATGGCAAGTGGTGTTCACCATTTCAATTTATTAAATTTGTTAACTTGCTTAGTACAAAATCAATTTTGATTAACATAAAAATAATAAATATATCAAAAGTTTAACTAAATTATGTTACAAAAATTCTTATCACCATAAAATGGAAACATAATTTGTGTCTTTCAAGTGCTTAATTGATTAAAACACCGTAGACATTTTGGATAATACATTTTCTTTCTAAACATATGATCTTATAAGTTGCGAAGGTAAAATAAAAATAATATTCTCCTAGAAAAAAAAAACTGACAGATAAGTGCTTACACACAGGGTTGTAAGACGTAGAAGTAAACAATAATTGTTTCCTTCAAGTATATGTTTCAAAACGTAAAAAATCTCCCGTTCTACACAATCACATAAATTTTAATAGAACATGAACTTATATATTGATTTTAATATCTTCCTTTTTCTCTTATATAAATGATTTGGGATTAGTCTGTGTGGTAACCTGTGATATCCTTAACTTTATCATGAATTTTTTATGTTTAAGGTGTTATAGTTTGCTGTAAGATTTTGTAATGTTTATATTAGAATTAAGATAAAAAGTAATTTGTAACGGTATACTGCAGTAATAACAAAATAATTAAGTAAATTATATTGAATATATGGGAAGAAGTTAGAGAATACGTCGTTCAAAGAGTCATAAAATCAATAATATCAATCGATTACCATTCAGTAACTAAGGCGATTAAAAACTATGTATATAAAGTGGTACGACAAGCAATAAATTTCAAAATTGTTTAAAAAATTTTACTGAAACAGAATGTGAACTTATATCAAAATATTTGTCATATAATGCTGAAGAAAAATATGTTTGAATATAATTTATTTTTGTGATGCAAAGCCGGAATGTCGGAATTAAATTTATGAATTTACTAGTTTTTTACGTATCAGTCTTTGTCTACGTCATGGTCACCAGTAGATGTCTGACATGTCTCAATATATCATATTTTATGTTTCAACATAATGCATAGTTTTAGATATATTATCTCCACATGAAGCTATCTTGGGTACAGCCCTAACCCTGTTTCACACATGAACGTCCCCTTGGGATAAGATAAAACCTTGAAATACAGTAGTTTCACAGTAACGTACACCTGTCAGGTCTGGTACTATATTCGTATATATAGGTTGAGTGCATTCTATCAAGCACATTCACAACGTTAAAAAGTTCAGAAAGGCTACAAGTCACTCGAGTCAAGGTAAAGGTAATGTGATCAAAAAAATTAATAATCTATAAGGAATTAAACATAAGTAATTTTTTTTTTGCATTCAAATCTGATGTTGCGATAAATGCCGGAATAAAATTAATAAAAGTAACGTTAGAGAAGTTTGAATGAATAGTTAAAAAAACTGTGCGATAAAATGTTTGCGCTGTCGATAAATATTAAAGATAGCAGAAAACAGTTGTAGGAAAGCATGTAAGATGTGATCCTTCACTGGTCAGTACGTTTTTATGTAATTAACCATCATAATTAAAATAAAATATAAAAAAAAATTGGCTTTCATACATCTTTATAGTCACTAAAACTTAAAACAAATGGCTCTCTGAACCGCTTAGAATGAAATGAATAAGGCAGTAGTATTTTTATCAATATTTATGGAGACGTGTATGATTTTCCTGTCAACATTAGGCACAACAAATGTTTTTCAGCAGTAACTGAGCAAAATATTTAATTATATAATGTGATAATATTAGAACATAAATAACAGAATTTTATCCTCCAGAAGTCTACAAGTCATTGTCACGTAGATATTCTAAGTGTTTAGACACCATTTTTTAACAATTATAATATCTCAGAAGTCCATGATCGCTTTAGAATGACAAATGTAATGTACGAAACAAACCAAAGAACCACTTCCACAGCATAACGTACCAATTATGAACAACAGGTTGTTTGCTAGATAGTCACGAACTTAGCCGTAACAAAAAATACTTGTTATTATAAAAACTGAATAATAAATTTTAAAAACTTGCAAGATTTCCAAATTCCTATACTAATCAGACATTTCCGTTGTTATTTATTACAAGTTTAATTTGAATATTTTTTTTATTATTTGTAAACAGATTACGTGATATATGTAAAACGTGTAATATATATTGAAAAGCGTAAAATTGTATTTCTGAATTATTTGTTCGGTAGCATATGTGGTATTTTCTCAATTATATCAGTTGATATTAGGCTAATAATAACAGTAACCCTTTTTTTCGCAAACTTTTGACATTTTGGAACACACACTCAATTCTCGGAAAAGAGCATCAGGCTTTCTAGAAATATACGTGTGTGTCTGTGTGTATATATATATATGTAATCGTATTTGTGTGTATATATATATATATATATATATATATATATATATATATATATATATATATATATATATATATATATGTAATCGTATTTGTAACCTCTTATTTCCAATTTTCTTAGATTCCACAAGAATTGTTTGAATTTAAAAAAATAACATTTCTTGTAGTTAACTGTGGCGGTGTAAATTCTTACATGTCTGTGACTTTAACAAACAAAGCTCAAAATTACACGTGCATTTATGACTTTAGATTATTATTTCCCAAACAAATCAATTTTATACATGAAAATTTTTGAAAAAATACTTATTAAGCTAATTTTCTTTTTACTGACCGCATCAAAACTTAAACCAATATGTATGTCGGGGAAGACATATTCTCACAAAAAAAAATATTGTTTTGCTTCAAGATTAATCCATTACGCATTTACTATAAAGATTTGATTATGGGCAGCAAGTAAGATTTTTACAATGTTTGCCATTTATCTAAATTAATTAGCCTCTCCTATGTCTCTGAATTATGAATCAAATGTCTGTTAGTCAAAGAGCAAATTATCTTTCCTATTTCTGAAACACGAATTAAGCAAATCGACAGTACATAAAAATCATGTCAGCATGCCCACGAAGTGGATATCCTGTCACGGTTGCAACTGCAAAACAACACTATAGTCCAGTAAATATAAGTCTAAAAATCAGACAAACTGGAAGTAATTCCAAGAAACTTGAAATTTGGCATAGATGTTTAACTAACAGTGCTTAGTAATGTATCAAAAGTCCCCATATTTCCGAGTTGTGCTTCGGCCGCCATTTTGTCCTTGCGTCCTCTTGTGAGGTATGACTAAATTCCTTTTAGGAATTATCTGTATGCTTATGTCTGTTGACCACAGCTTATTGGCTTTTTTCCTTTGTTTTTTTTACTGGCGGTTTATCTGCCACATTCGCCCGAAATGGCGTACTTCGTTCATAGTACGAACCAGTTGCAAGAATCGTTCAAAGATCACAGTAATTTCTGTTTGTGTATGTACAAATACGCAGCATCGGTACATCCTTTTTTACGGTCGCATGGAACATGCATGATGCTTGATTGTGGCGAGAGCAGTCAAAAGAACTAACTAATCTATATCTTGTCCAACAACTACTGCACAGGTACGTTTTCTTGCTATTTGTAACCCTGTTGCAGCTAAGATAAGCAGCCTAGTCAACCAACATTTTCTAAGAGGATATAAATTAGGGCATCTTCAACTAATAACATAATTCAATAATTGTTTACAAAACTGACTACCTTACACCACGTTAAACAAAACTTTCACTAATAACTCAAAAGCTAATAGTTCTCGGACATTTGTGTATGTAAAATTATTTTCTTGTTTTCTTGTCAGGAACTTACCCACAAGGTTTGTAAAATTATTTCATAAACTTAATGAGTATACTGTATATATGTATATATAAATATATACATACTCACATATATATACGTATGTGTGTGTGGATGTGTGTGTGTATAAAAGAGAACACTGAACACTGACTGACAGATTGATTGAATGAATGACTGACATAAAACTGCAACCCTAACTGTTAGACCTAGGAACGTGAAACTTTTGTGTGGGTTCTTTTTAGGTCGTAGGCATGCACTAAGGTGATGAAAAGGGGTGAAATATGGTTTATAAGATTCGTATACATTTCTCGAACCGGAGGACCTATCGTCGTGACTTATTTCAATGGGTCAATCATAAAAATTCGTATTAGCAAATTTAAGGGTTCTTTGAAATTCCACCTTTAGAGGTGTGGAAAGACCTGACATGCGTTTTCGATTAATTAACGAATCTAACGAATCCTTTAGGCTACAGAGCTTTTTTACTTCAAAATTATGCTTATGTGAATATCCAAAAAGTGGTTATTTGGTTGTTCGAAATTCCACTCCCAAAGAGTTAAAAGTTGGCAAGCGCATTTTTTATTAATAGTATGTATTGCTCGAACCGAATCGACCTATAGTCCGGAGGTTTCTACTTCAATTATATACTTATATATAACACAGGACTTCAAAACGATTTGAATGTCTTTAATTAAGGAGGTGAATAATTGAAATGTCATTTCGATTATTCGTCCGTAACTATCGAACCAGTCCAGATATGGAAGTGCTGTTTGCTTAAGTATGGTGGTTACGAAGAGACCAAAAATACGTTTCAGTATATTATCAAAATTCGACTCCGAAGATGTCAAAAACCGCAACATATTATTTTGATTCATGATCGATATATCAAACTCGCTGAAATTTTATATTTATGCGATATTTGCTTAAGATTAATGCTAATTTAATATTTGAAATGTTTATTGATTTTTCGAACGATGACATGATATGAGGTAAAAGTTATGAAAGGTGATGAAAAGTTTTTTTTAATTAATCATCAACATGTTTTACAATCAACTTTTATCGTCACGATTTGCAAATAAAATTGTTGCACGTGAATGTCTTAGCTGTCATTAAAGTTAAATTTTTCATTTTTATTTTAATTAATGTAATTTTTCGAAATTCGAACCCAGAGAGGGTGAAAACACACTGAATGTGAATTAGATATATCCACTAGTGCTGTCGAACCCCTCGAAACATAGAGTTGATTATTGTTTTATAATTATTAATACGTAAATGCCAGTAAACATAATTCAGAAGATTTTTAAATCCGATTTCTTAGAGGTATAAAGGGATGAAATTATTTTTTTTAATTATTTTTCTATTCATACTGTATTGTCGTGATTTTCACCTCAGTTGGATAGCTTACAAATTTTTAAACACATGATGGTAAGAAGTTGCAAAGTTCTATTGCTAAACAAGTGAAAATGCTGAATATTTGTTTTATTTACCTAATGACATCTACGCAACCAGTTTAGATATTGAGATTTTTTACTTCAGAATGATGCTTACATTAATACTAAAACACTATTAGATCAGGTTTCATTAAGAGAAAAATTCTCAAATACCCGGTTAAGGTGGGTGCTTTTCTCTTTGTAAACCTCTTAAAACAAACGATCCGAAAAATCAAGTACGGCCATAGAGAAGTAATTGAAAAGGATGTTACCATTCTGCAACTATACCATTCCGTTACGTATTAGTTATACTACCTCTATGTGCACAGTGACTGAATATTTTATTAATTTTATTTATTTTCTGACGGTACGTACTGAGGGCACTGTCATCAACAAACTTGCTAGATGTACGAGAGTCGCCCCCACGTATACTACTTATACCATCTAAATACTCTCTAATATTCAATGTCTATGTGTTGTTAAGATTGGCAGGGACATACGTCAGTTTCTCATATAACAGCCATGGCAACGTACACCAAGCTGCAGGTTGAACTTACTCTGCAGTTTACTATAACCAACTATAGAGTAAGTTCAACCTGCACTTTGTTTAAACTAACACTTGATGGCCGAGCTACTAATATGGCGTACGAAGAGGTCATTCAACTGAAGTACGGTCGTAGAAGAACAGGTCTGAACACTCGCCTGGAAACTTGACCCCCTTGTGGTTTGGCTGTAGTTCACCAAGTTACCGAGAATATTGTGTTTTTTTGGCGCTGATGTTAGGGCGGTCGGACTAAACTCCGCCCACTTCCTTTCCGCTAAGATAAACAATTTATCAAAACGTATTTTTTATCAATATTTGAAATACTTTCTTCGCTCAGAAATTTAAGAAAAGGCTCCAGCAATCTTTATTTACTTTATACATTTTACAATGGAAAAATGTGGACGGAGTTTGAATCCGACCGCCCGGAAAACAGCGCCAAAAAGTACGACATTCTCGGTAACTTGACGAACTACAGTCAAACAACAAGGGGGTCAAGCAAAATACATTGTTAGATAGACGAGTGTCCAGACCTGTTCTTCTACGACCGTGACTGAAGTAAATACTCGTCTTTATGAGCAATATACGTGCGGACAATGCCGCAGACGGACTGCTAGCTTTTGAAATAATAATGTTTTTTGTACTTATTCTATGTAGTTCTATGCACTGCACGTCACTGCCAAGATTTCTTCACCATTGTCTGTATCCGACATACATACTCCGTCTGTAGTAGCACGGTGCCTTAATTTATAAGGCGACTAAAGGAAGGAAAGTAGATACAGACATGCATTGATAAACCTTGTTTCTTTAAATAGTATGTTCTTTCCACAATGTAAGCATCTAAATTGTTTAGGTCAGCATGTTCAAATATTTTATTTTACCTCACAGACAACAATAAATTATAAGCAAAATTATTTTAACCATCATGTGTAACTAAATATTTCTAAATCTTCTCTTGGACATAATCGACTATTATAAATAAGAACACAATTTTAAATAATAAGCCGCCGCATTTATATGAAATAACTAGAAATATTCACTGAGTTTTACACAGTTATAGAAAAAATTTGCACATTTCTGTGCTTAGTATCATCCCCACTCTCCAATTTTGAAAACATACATGAAAATTATTACGTAAAGAAAGTTTCCGTTTTCCCAATGAAGCAAGTTTCTGTTATTTACTTAGTTTAAATAATGTGATTTAAGATAATGGGCATGGCATTCTAAACATTCATTGGTAGTAAAAATCAAATGTATATTAAAAACAATGTATAAAATGGTATTGATAAGCGTTTGCTTGTATCTCCATGTTATTTTGACATATTAGCAAGTGTTATGAAAAACGAGGAACTGTATTGTGCATGTTTGTTACAGATGAAGTCCATTTTTATCGTCTGCGTCTTCTTCTTGGCCTGTTCGATGGTATGTGAAGCCACGAACAAAACCAATAGCACTTATACGGCAAGTGGCACGATATCTTTGGGAGTCAACGGTGGGTGTATTATAAATGATATTGTAGGTCTTCCGGCTTACGTTTTTGACATTCTAAACAACATTATAAATGGCACTCAGGGCGGCTTATTGGGCGGCTTACTGGGCGGCATTCTAGGTAACATCGGCATTGTAAATATATTAATGTGCTGAAATAGGCATCACGTCAAGAAATTAGTTTTCAAAAGAAGTACTGTGTCTGTATGGAAGTGTTTTAATATTCTGAATAAAGAGATTTATCAATATGTGGTTTACAATGTCTTTAGAATATAAGTAAATCATGAATTCTGAAACAAAACTCACATCAATTTTCATATTTTTTTTATTAAATTAAATCTGTACACTTGCATTTATTTTCAGAGAGACAAAAATTATAAGAAATGGAGTGTATTAATAATTTAACTTTAACACAAATTCTACAAATTAAATACAGTCATAGAAAATCATTAAATTTAGAAACTAGAAATGGCTAAGTAATAATGGCTGCCTTTAGTTATAAAGAATTCACACACCACTAACACGAAAGTTATAACGGTTTAATTTTAAGTGGTTCTTAATTATTTGTTTCCTGTATCGTTCACGCATGTATGACTAATGCGTGTGGTAACTTTATAGGATGTCACCGCGGAAAATGTAGTACTACAAAAATATATTTGTTTCGAAATATCTTTCATATTGGTGATTTGTACCTTTTTTACGGAATGTGGGCTAGTGTATTGATTTCGAATTGTTCACTCTTGTTTTCTTTGCTCAAAACCTGTTTGACATAAAATCAAACAAAATGAAAATGTAGGAAGTATGAATGCATCGTGTTTTTGAAAGGTTTCTTCTGATACATATAAGTCATTTACGACATGAGACAAATCAAGTATTATACTAAAACAACTGTATGAAATAAAGGTAATGCCCCCAAGTTTCTGGCGAGTTAGTACACTTCGATCTGCGCCCCATTTGTAGCCCTGCATAAATTCAAGCAATATTCAAACTTTCCCCTGTTCATGCAAACATGTCAAAATGTATTGATTCGACTACTGCGATAATACGTTGACGCACGTATCTTCCCGCCGTACACAGTCTTGTTAATATGTTACCAGTGCTTTGGTGCCATGGTCAGCAAAATTGAATCAACCAAATTATTTTAGCGGCCATATTGGGTCCGCCATTTAGGGGCAGGACTTATAGAAGGACATTCACACCGGCAGGTGAATTGTTAACGTTCGTACTAGTGGAATAGACTATCACAGAGATTCCTGCATTCATATATCGTTATTACAATGGAGGAAAACTTTTTCTCCAGTGTAATTTGATGCAAGTAAAATGTACGCATCAAATACGTCTTTACATGCTGGTAGCAAATCCGTTGCAAAAAAATTTATATAATTTCTAATTTTTTAAACTATAAATTTCTTTACGTACGACTGTATTTTTTATTAATGAACTTAACCTGTAAAACCAATATTTTCGCACGATGAGTAGTGATTATTAATATTTACACTTCACGTTGTGTATCGGCCAAACTATTGCTGAGGTACAGTTTACTGTTGATATATGTCATTAGAGACGTTCGTAGTAGTCCTACATAAAAATATATTGTCAGGTTAGGTTTAGATTAAGTTAAGGGTAGATTAGGTTAGGTAACCTAACCTTTTCAAACCTAAGAACTTAATCTAACCTTACAATTTTTTTTTACATAGGACTACTACTAACGTCTCTAGAAACACTTTTAATGTGTCCTACATTAAAAAAAATTGTGTTAGGTCAAGTAAGTTTTCAAGTGAAGAGCATCAAAAATGTATTATTTCAAAGTGGTGACATGAAATACAGAAGGAGTGGATGGGTCTTATTTTTCTGTTCGATACCACTTTATGGTACCGAATGGTAAAATTAAATTAGTCTGCATTTTTTAGCCTACTTTCCTCTAGGAAAGATAGGCTTATGAGATCGCGCGTCTGTCTGTCTGTCTGTATGTCTGTAAGTCTGTATGGATGTATGTATGTCTGTATGTCCCCCCCTAATAACTTTTTATACAGCTCACGGTAAATAATGAAATTATTACAGAATATTATGCCATGACTGGTGAATACGACGCAATTTTT
>PNEQ01077826.1:0-13684 GCA_003012365.1 Medauroidea extradentata
CCAAATGCAGCAAAATTAATCATTTTCTTAAAATTTAAAAAATTCATAACTCAGAAACTAACAGTCCAAAAAAATTGTAACTCGGCCAATTTCATCTTTGCGATAGGTCCTACATATTTACAAAATATTGTCAAAATCTAAAACCTTGATTTTAATTTTAATTTTTTAATTGGTTGATTTGACATGGAATGTCCCTTATATCAACTTACTGTTAATGATAACTCTTACTTATCACTTGGGTATATCATGAGTAGACATTACATATAACATTTTTCATACCAGTGTAACGTAGAAATAAACAATGTACAATTCCACGTAAACCTAAACATTTTGTAATGTTTAGGTTTACATACAGTGGAAAGATTAACTGTTGGCTGAAAATGAATTTAACACAGCTTTCAGAAATGCTCATTTTATCCTGAACCGTCCACGATAATTTATTAAAGCTTTATGAGTTAGTATGTGCCATGTTCATTGAAAATATGTGCAATAAATTTGTACATCCCAAACAAAAACTAAAATTACTGAACTGAAATTAAAAAACATATCCATTTTAAATGTATGGCTGCTTCTGTTGTAAAAATTTAATCAATGATGAAACACCTGAAAAAATTTCACAAGTTAAGACTGTAAGCAAACAACCATGAAAGAAATGAAAGTCCATTCTAAAGTTCAGAATTCTCTCATCTATTTCAAAATTCAATGTTTCAACTGGACAGGAGTTCTACTAGACACATCATCAATTAAAAAAAAAAAAAAAAAATGGAAACGGATATAAAAATTTTAGCCATGACCAGCCTGAAATTATATTTACTCCTGATTGCAGCAATCAGTTACATTGGGAAGAATATAAGATTGTATGTATTCTGCGTTATCTTGAACTTTGTACAGCAGGTAGTGTCTTTACAAACTGACACAATGCGAGATGACGGACAAGATTATGGCTGCTATTATCTGCACACTGAATATGCTACATGAACATATTTTGGCAGCCATATTTAAAGATTTTCAGGTGAATGGCTCCTTCAGTAAACATTTTCACGTGGTTTCATGGCAAACAATATTTGCAATTTTTTCTTAGTAATGTTCATAGTATTTGGTACTCTCACTAGTGATCGAAACTATAAGTCATTTAATTACAATTTTTGGATTAGGGTGAAAACCTTGACAATCTAATAATTTACCTGTTGAGTTTTTGCAACAGTGTTTTATTATAACGGTATGTTGGTGGTAAAACATGCTAATCAAAGCGAAATGTAGAAGAACTATTGTTCTGACAACTTGAATACTAGACCCTGAGTAGCCTTTCAAATGCATGTACATGTTCAAAAAGGGCTAATTCTGAACGCAGACTTAAGTATAGTGTCTGAAAAATGAGGTATTTTACTGGCATGAAAACCAAGTATTAATTTATTACCACCTACTGTTATAAAATGCCAGAAATATGAATGACTATTAAAAATTTAAAGAAGAATTAGCTAATGTCACCTGCACTATTTTTATTGTAGATATATTTAAGCTATTTACCAGAGACTCATAAATTTACCCATCTATGTTTATGGTGCACATTGCAACTGCTGTAGTTATGAATATAAAACACCTAAATTGAAACCTGTAGATTTTTACTATTGAACATGTTTCTATGGGTAACAGAATTGAATGCACATCCGAAATTTAGCGCACAAACATTGTTCACGTTCATAACAAATGCTTAACAACAAATATTGCATTTTGTCTCGAAAGCACAAAATTATTTTTAAAAAAATTCAAACACTTCCTTTTTAACGATCTGTGTAATTTACTTCATTGACAACTTAAATGAAAAAATATAGTCTCATTTAAAATGTAAAAAAATTCATACAGCAGTTTAATGTGAGAAAGAAGTTCCATTGTTAAGTGAAAAGAATGTGAACTCACAGCTTATAATCACCATGGCTGTTGACGTCGAGTACAACCAGCTCCACCGCAATGTAAACCAAACATTTTATCAACTTTTTATCAACACAAAGCAGTCCAGCGCCTCGGGAGAGCAAACACTAGTACCATATTTCACGTCCAGTGAGCACTGTGATAAAAGTTTCCACCATTAACTCTTACAGAGTATAGGTCGGTTTTCATCTGTACAAATTAGGAAAACAAGCAGTTTTCTTTTCCGATGACATCCAGAAAAAAAAAAACAGATGAAAAGTACGGTAACATTTTATAAAAAAAAGTTTGCGAGGACACAACACTGCATACACACCCAAGGAACACGACTAGCCCAATCTGAGCCACACTACAAACGTAATGTGTAAAATGAAATAGAATCAACTGCTAGCAGCATTATCACCACTTACTGATAACCACAGTTCACGCATCAGGATGGAAGGAATTTTTCATGTCCAAACAATCTCTCTTTACAACAATACAAGTCACACATAATATTTAACATTAAAACTTTCAACTCTATGGTTGTAAGTTGCTTAATTAATCAACTCTAGTAACTATTTTATTGTGTTCTAACTTTTCATAAGCTCACTGAATCATGACTTGCTGATTTTACAGAAAGAAAATTAACACTCAATTTTAATTTACTTGTATACTGTCATAGTTTTGGTTGCATATTTTTGCCTACTGTGTTATTAATTATGATTCTTATGTATTTTATAAAAGCGGCTCATAGAACTTAATTTTTCACTAGTTTAATACCAATACATTCAAGTGCACCAAACAATAGGAATCTCTAATACAAGTTCAGTTTTTCAAACAAAATTGAAGGCTTTGCATTTTTTTTATATCAAACTAATTGATACTGTTAGCAACCTGTCATACAAAGTAGCTTTTTCCCAAACAATTTCCGCTTTTACACAAATTTATATCAAACTCTGCAGTAATTGGGATCACATTTCTTATATTGTATTTTATGTGGCGTGTGTTGTTGTACGACCTGTGTGTGTCTAGGGAATGAATATTTGATTTCTATGGTAATAATTTTGTTTATGGTTCTGTAGGATCTGGGCTCAAATTTCATGTAAGGGTGTGAAAATGTGCAACTCTGGCATAACAGCTGCAAGGCTGACTAATTTAGTACTATGTATTCGAATTAAATCCTTTGATGGGGTAAAAATGGATTGTGCAGTCCACTACCCATAAAATATCAGTGACAACATCACTGCACATGTGGTACCATCTCGCAAAATTAACCTCAATGTTAGAACACCAGATACATTTATGTGAAACCTTCACCTGCTAAAAACTCCCTAATGGCATTAAACTTCAAGCAAAGCTTTTGAAAAAAAAAAAAAAAATATATATATATATATATATGTATATATATATATCTGTACCTTGGAGGTATAAGACACTATGTCCACTTTTTGTCAAAATGCACTTTTTACCGTAAACATGGCCACAGTTTTAAATACTTTGTAGTGGCATACAAAACAAAGTCTGTGTCGTGTCAAAAACGTTGGTTTTCGGGCACTAAACAGCCGGATTCACTAGTGAATCATAGTGAATTTCACTCTTCAAACTGCTCTCCTGAAAAATGTGATTTGTGACATAGTGTCTTATGCCTCCGAGGTACAGATATATGTGTGTGTGTATATATATACACATACATATATATATATATATATATATATATATATATATATATATATATATATACACACATACATATATATATATATATATATATATATACACACATACATACACATATATATATATATATACATATACACAGTGGAACATCATTAATACAAATCTGATGGGACCTAATTTTGCCACATTTTGTAATAATGAGGTTTGTATTAACAGGTGTTTACCAAAACTTAAAAAGCTACATAAATATATTTTCAGGATGTTTAGTTCAAAAATACAGTACACTTCCTACTACCACCACCACCATGACTTCTTTTAACAAGAACTTTGTATAAACAGGGTTTGTATTAACGAGGGCAGTCATTAATGGTTTCCCTCTGGGAACATCAGTTTTCATACCATGTACACTACGTATTTTGTTAGATTTTCCTGATACGTTTAATATACTTCTCTTAAGGTCGATTTTGCTGCGACTATAAATAGGCCTAGGAGAAGTTGCTGTTGGTGGCAGGGATAGACAAAGTGCTTTTCGCAGTGGCAGCCGTAAGTACTGTCCACGTACCAGTTACGACCCCCTGACGGGTTCGCATTTTCATCTGTAAATATATAAATAATACTAGGCAGACAGTATTTTGATGCACAATCTAATCGTAGTATCATCTTAAGTTACGTGTTTGCTACTGTGTTACTGTAGAATACATAATGCTTGCATACACACCAGGGACTCAGAGCTGACACACAAACAGTACACTAAGCCTGCTGCGGAGTTAGCTCAACTAACAACTTGGTCATTCTAACACTTGATGCTGATCTACAAATCTGACGTACAAAGAGGTCCTTAAATAAAGTAAATATTATGTTACAAGCAACATATGAGAGCAAAGCTGCCAGGGTTGGCACGGGTGGACCCGACCCGCGGGTTGTGGGTTGGAGTTTTTCAATAAAACCAGTTTGAAAAAAACCCGGGTTTTTTTTCAGGTGGGTTATTTGTTGAAAAAAATATGTTATGTTGGATTGATAAGTTATAATTTAAAAGTAGTTGTTAAAACCCATTTGCAAAGTACACCTACTTTCATTAGGCCTACATATGTTACCTAAGTACAATAAGTCACAAGTTCTATAGTTAAAAGCTTCTTATATTATAACATATTGATAATGAACTTCCTTAGAGTCTTTTGGAAGGTGGATCATGTAAGAAACACCAGACTATTTTTTTTTCCACAAGGTTTATCAACACTACTTACTTAAAAAATACAAACACCTTTAAATGTTTCCATTGTAATTTTAGTTCACTCACATATATAACTTTATTTTCCTGTGTAAATTACTGAAGAAATGATGGGATCATTCTTTACAGATGACCATTCATCTAGAAGGATAGTAACCGTTGAATCAGTCAAACTATCTGTGTGTACTTCATCTAGCAATTCATTGGCCAACTGTCGTCGGTTAGGCGGTTTATAGCCAGGACACAAACACTATATCATTTCTTTAAATACAGTGGTATCTGCTGCATTAAAAGCATTGTTACTAGAATAAAAAAATTTTGCAATAGATTTGTCTAACAACTATTTACGAGAAGAAGTTGTCATCTGAGTAAAATATGTAACCTTAGTTTGAATTTTATGTCCTACCGGCAAAGATACTGAAGGTAGTGCCATTAACACTGTTGATGACAGTTTTACTACCTTTACTCAAGCTAGGAGAATGTGAAGATACACACACATCATCTAGAGAGTCGCTGTCTAGTTCAAGAATCATTGAAAAATTAGAACTCCTCATAACACATTTAGATAGATGAACACAAATTCTTTCTACCTTCCCAGAAATTTCACTTAGAAAATGTTTGCACTTAACTTTACCGCTACCATCGATTTTCAGTAGGTACTTCAGTCCATTCTGTAGCACTTTTCCTTCCTGGATTTGCTACAAAAGGCATCGTAATAAACGTACCAGTGTACAAGATAGTAAACCAAAATTAGCAGGGCACTAATTATTTACCTCATGATACAAGGCCCGAAGTACCAGTGTGCCTTGGCTGGAGGCCAGCTGCTGACTAGACTGAGTATAGAATAACAAAATGAGAGAAATACATGGAGGACTTGGTCCTCAGAAGGTAAAAGGGGAAGGGAGGGTATAGTATAATAACTTCAGGAGCTTTATTTGTAGACTAAACAACAGGAAATGTGAGACGACCAATGACACATGAGACAGGCAGCTGCAGTGACTCACTTCTCCTCCCCAACCGTCAGCCTTCCTTGACTGATCAAATTCTTGGAATTGCTTACTTACAAGGGAAATAAAATAATAAAACTATTTTTAAAAGGTTCTTGTCAAAGTAGTTAATCACATTCATATATATATATATATATATATATATATATTTTTTTTTAATTCTTATACTTTAGGGTAATATTTTATTTTTAAAATCTTAAATAGGTAACACCAAAAAAGATACATGTATGTGCAACAGTTAACCAGCCAAAATACTATTTGAAATAGCGCTGAAATTATGTTAAAAAAATTATGCATTAGAATTTAGAAATACTTGCATGGCAATATAACTTATGATATTCACCATTTATTCTGTTTGTTAAAATTATATATTAAAATAAGTTAACTGGTTTATGAAACTGGTCAAAACCAGGATTTGGTCTGAAAAATAAACAATGCATTGTTGAAAAAACCAAAGTTTTTGAAAAAAAAAAAAAACACAGGGTTTTATAGAAAAACCCGAAAAAACCCAGGTGGGTTGGGCATTTTCAAAAAAGTCCGGGATTTAGCCAACCCTGAAAGCTGCAGATGGGCTGTTAGTAGATGATAAACACAGACAATGCAATGACGAAAACACACGAAAGTAGCAGAAGTCCTTTGATGGCAACAGATGCAGTGTTTCGGGAACTGATATCTGTTCTTGTCTTCAGAAGTACATGTACAGACTGAGGAACTTTAGCAGACTGACCTACATTCTCTCGCAATGCCATACTTCCAAAAAAAAACTTTACCTTATTGTGAGTTCAGTTATGCACGTACATTAACTAGTAGATAATAAGTAATGAACAATAACATAAATAACATTTGCGATTTCCAAGGAACAGTACTAAACTGATACACCTGCTGATGAAAAGGAAGTAAGCACATTACATTGAGATAAAACACAATGTACTGAGATAATGGCTTTGCATTATGTATTCTACAGGATTACTAAAGAGTAGAACTGAGGGGGAATAGGGTGTTTTTCTAACATTCCTGTCATACACTAGAAATCACAAACATGGAATAGTGTTTCAATATATGAATTCAGACATGAAATAAATTGGAGTTTGATTAAAAACATATGGTATGTGGCACTCAGAAAGGGAACTTCCTATTTGCCTAGTATCATTTACAGGTGAAGAAAAATGTAGAAATAAGGATTGAGATAGATAGTGTCAGATTTTTTATCATGCTACAAGTAAGAATTACCTATGTGAAAATTTTAAAGAATACTAATCTTAACTTTTCGCTGTTAATTTTTGAAGCACAAATGTGACTTAAAATTTTTAACAGTTTATCCTCTAAGATAATAAATTAAAAATTATTTTTCCAACTATGCAAATGTGAGATTTCCTTTCTCTTGTTTCGCATGTTTCAACTAATTAAAAACACAAACAGGGATAAAAGTATTCCTGTCAAGTTCAGTACAACATGGCAAAAAAATCTTCTATCACTGCAAAAAAAACCTATTCAACATTTACGCCAACTTATTTTACAAGCCTGCACAAATTACTCCTCATGTAAAATAATATTTATGTAATTTACAGTCAGCTTGTACGGTTGTGGATTAAATTGTTTAACAGTATTTAAACACTAGTGTATTTTCGAGAATATATTCCAGGTTGGGGGAAGGGGGGCAATTCAGAGAAGTGAGGTGCACATTGTGGTTGGTATCTTTATGTTACAAATTGCAACATAATAAGGATTATATAACAGGCTCTTTTAGAAAGTTTTTCAGTACCTATTCAAAATTTTAGCTCTACAATTTTTCTTGGTTAGTAAAAGAGAAGAGCTAGTAATTTAAGCCTATCAGCTTTGCGAAAGGGAGAAGATACTTATTTTGAAAGGAAAGATTTCTGATGTACTTATAACATTGGTTTGCATTGTTTTGGGCAAGAAATAGTCCTTCGAATGTACAGTGTGCCTATGTAATGCAATTGGCAGCACCCATGATACGTTTACCTATTTTTGTTTTAGATTTTAACTTTTCTAACTACAGTACTTATAAAATTCCATTCTAATGACATAAGACCACCTGAGAGCATCATTTTTAAGAGTTGTTCTGCTATTAAAGTTTATTGCTTGTAAATCTGGGCACACAGACAAAAAAGAGCAAAATCAGCTTGCTGATTGTATTGTACTGGTATTCTGACGTTTAGCCTAGAATGTTGAATATCTACAGTTGAAAATGGGCGAGCACACTTAGAATATGGCCATCTATTGTCATTGAGTTCCCATCTCTCGTGACCTGCAAAGGAATTGTATGAAACTGGTATTGTAAAGTAATGGGGTAACATTTTAATCTGTTATATTCGTAATACCTATCCACCAAGCAATGATTATGGTCTGATTGGTTAGAGTTTTAAGTCTGTTGGTATTCTGAGTGCAACCCCATGGAATGCTGGGTGGTGTGCTGGGATTGAAAAATTCTCCAAAAAGATTTTTTCCAGGTGACTTGCATAGCTATCCTGAAGCAACAGTAATACCACTCCTTACGGAAGCAACCACTTGCGGAGTTATACTTAATATGATGTTGCAGATGACTCAACATAGGAAGTTCACACTGTGACGTCCATGGCCTGAGCAGTGACGCCAGTGTCGCACCAATAGGCGAGGGTAGGTTTGTTGTGGCGTACAGTATAGTACAGGTCATTTGGAATAAAGTGAGCACTAAAAATTTAACATTTGAAAAAAAATCACTAGCCGTTACTGCGTTGTTTGTATGGTTGGTAACGAATAATTGAATGTAGTTCCGTGTATTTTCTTATTTGAATACAGCATTAGTGAAACAACATCAAATGCAAATGACCTCTCTGTATTCAGTATACTTTAAAAAATTTATTTCAGTTCTTACTGACATACCTACTGACAGTATAATTTTATTTAATTAGCGCCAGCACAAAGCGACGCAATCAAGTCGATTATCGTTGGCACATGCCGCTAATGCTTTGCGCCACAGAGGTAGTTTAAAATTTCACCGACAAATGGCATCAGAGTTAGGTTTTCGCCGCATCGCTTGGAAGCAAATTATGTCATTCAGTTTGTCCGTTGTGTAATGAATATGGGTTTCAGATAAACACATTCAAAAGTATTAGAAGTGACTGTTTATGAATATCATTACTAAATTATGTGAAGTCATCAGTAACGTAAGTTTTTATGTTTTATGGTCGCCAGCCTGAGTGTCTGGAAATAGAAACAGCATTTTTTTCCATGGTTTAGACATTAAGAAAATACGTTACAATATTTATTGTTTCTCAGTATGTGCGTCGTCGTTCATTGCAGTATGCTGAACGGAACTTGAATTCTTGTTGCGTGTGTCATGTGTGTTTTTAGTGGCTGTTTAAATTTAAAAGTTTGAATACACTGTGCATGCATTTACGAGATTCGTAACAGTAATAGCACCGTTACAGTAGACGCAGAGAATCCAGTGTTACTAGAAGTTTACTCGCATGTATTTATAACTGAGATTACTACTGAGTATAGCACATATTCAACACCCGTGCATTTAATGAGTACATGTTGTAGCTAAAATTTATCGGAGCAGTGTAACATAATTGTAAACATTGTACAAGCCTATGAAAATCAAAGCACGTGGCAATGTTGATGTTTACATGCAGCGGAAAGATATTAACTGGCAGAAAATAGAAATTAATCAGGGCTTTTCCGAGTGCTCACTTTATTCCGAATCATCTATATTCTCCTAGAGCTGTGTACGCCGAAATTATGTCGCTACAGCTACAAGTGTTTTGGGGTGGTTTTCTGGTACATAGTAGTTGTTGCAAGTGCCGGGACATTCAAGAGGTCAGTCAGCTCGTTTCTATATTTTATGTTGCCATTGCCTTGAGCACAAAAAGCACAGGGTTTTGTCGTCATTTCTGAATCTTATATACGGCAGTTAGGAAAGTTGTTCAAGATGTCCCCTTAGACTGCTATGTTGGCAAATGTCTATATTTTCTATGCTAGTATGAAGATTCCATTTTACTTCGCCATTAGATGTGCGCATCGTTCGGTGAAGCATCCCTTTACATGTTTGAATAACTGTTACACCTTTTAAATAATCTTTTGTTTGGTTGAATTCTATTTACGGGATTTTTTCTTTCATATTAAAATTTGGCTCAGTACATTTCGTGAACACTATTTCGGTTGCACAGTTCCATAAATTATTATCTACAGTTGTCAAAGTAATGTACGTTGAGTTGATATATTAATGAAGTTTACTTGATATATTGTACAAGTAAAAAATGTACCTTCTTGCAAAGGAAAAAAAAGAGGGGGTACAAAATGGCCAGGGCCTTTTTAAGGAACTATCCCAGCTTTCGCATGGAGTGATTTTGGAAAACCATCGGTAACCGAAATTAGGACGGTCGGAGCCTGGAATTGAACCTGGGTCCTCTTAAATGCAAGGCGTGTGTACTACCACTGCTCCATCATGCTCGGTCCACTGCTCCACCATGCTTGGTAAACATTCAAACATATATGTAGTTGTAGGTAGTATGTAAGTAGTTTCTCTACGATAAGTAAGACTTTGCATTTACCGATTTTTAGTGAGGATATTGTCAAATCTTAACACAGTTAAAAGCTGTCATGCAGTAAACATTAATTACTTTGTACTTGTATACACTGTTATCATATTTGTAACTATTACCTCCAATAAATGTTTGTATAAGATAAAGAACAGACCTAAAAGCAGTAGCATCCGTTCAACATGGAAATTCATAGGACATGTTACGAAACCTGACAACAATTCTCTAAGTGGTTTTTAAATAAATTTGATGTATTTTCTGATGGTTTGCATATTGGACCTAGCTAGGCACACCCTTAGGTACGACATTACAACATGGCTGCCAAAGTAACCAGAATGAAAACACCATCATCGGGACGGTAACACAGACTCTCATTCGGGACGGCTCAGGTTCGATTTCCGGCTCCCGCAATCCCAATTTCGGCTTTCCATGGGTTGCTTCCCCTATTGCTGTTTGGATAATCAATGTATCAGAGTCTGCTACTGCCTGCTGTACCTTTAGTCCTGCACTCTGGCATGCCAGCGAGAGCATATTGATGAGCCTTGTCTAATTGTTCCCACTGGAAAGAAGTCTGATTGTGAAACTGTTACAATGGTGTTTGAGGTAATGGCAATGTCAGGACATTTCTTACATACTGCAGATCGTTTTTGCTCTTTTTTTATGTTGACAGAATTTTGTGTAGGCCTAGATATCGAAAATAATAGTTAATGTTGAACAGTTCCGTTTTACATATTGAAGGTATGATTCAATTAGTGTTCCAAGCGCAAGAAAAAACAATGAAGCTGGCTTAGTAGGACTTGTGACTTTTAGTCCGTTGTTCTTTACACTAAAATGTGCTTGTGTACCAATTTTCAGATTTACAATGTTTTTTTTACATGTTTAAGCCTAAAATGCCTGGGCTACTCTTGAAACGTCTCAAACAGAAATAAAATGAACATGAATAATACTTCAGTACTATCCAGCGAATGTTAGGTGAAATTTCACTTCACTTTATCTCTATGTTTTGCAAACAACACATTTGAGGTACAGCAATTATATAGTAAAATTTACTAATCTGCCTGGCCTGAGTGGCAAATTTTAGCAACATATTATACTGTATCACAAAAACATTACCGCATCCTGACAATTATATAGTGTTTTTGTTTTATTGTGTTCTTTACAGTTTGTCTTGAAGTCATGTAGCAAGAGTTATAGCTAGTATACAAAAAATAATTAAAATATTCAACCGGTACAATTGCTTGACAAATTTGTAAACAAGCAATGAAGCAACGCAGCTAAAAAAAAAAAAAATCAAATGATCAATCAAATTATTTGCACAAAATCAATTAACTAATACTATCACAATAACTGGAATATCTGAACATATCTAATTCAATGTTGCCAGTCTCTAACTGCGTGCAAGGCAAAGAAGGGTTGAAATGGTACGGGAAAATTGTCCACAGCTGTGAACGCGTAACTAGGTACACAGTCTTTTATTCACTGTCGTGATATGAAGGCTAAAAGCAGTTGTCTTTTACAGATACCTCAAAGGGCAACTGAGAATTGGTGTCTTAAAATAAAGCAAATGTCCTGAGAATATGTTCCTATTATGCCTCCATTCCTTGGAATTCACTTACGGTACAGCTGCAACATACTGGTCACCGCTCTTGATATTGGTCATTCATGTTCAATTAAACACTCATCAAGGGGACGGTTCACTGAATATTTTAATTGTTTTAAAAAAAATTTTTTTCACCCTACAACATATTGCTTTTTATGTATGCATATACTGCGACTATTTGTCACTGTAACGGAAACTTTTCAGCTTTCATAGATTTTGTATTATAGCATATTGAATTCAAAATTTACATAAAACTGTTTTATGCATTCAAGGCAAACCAACATACTTAACGAAATGAAAAAATTCATGCTGAAAAACAGTGCAATGGACTATAACATGGCATGACAAATTCCACATTTCTTAAATTTATGGTTTGTTTAAATATTTTTATAACATTAACATTTCTTTATTTCAAATGTATTATTTTTTTTTTTTAAATACAAAAAAAAAAGTCAACGCAGTTTATGAACATGTCATGTTATTGTCCACGGCACTGTTGTTCAGTGTGAATTTTTTCATTTCAGTTAGTATGTTGGTTTTCCTTCATTGCATAAAACAGTTTTACGCAAATTTTGACTTTAATATGATGTAATACAAAAACTATGAAAGCTAAAAATTTTTAGTTACAGTAAAAAATAGCCACAGTACATTCTTACAAAACAACTATGTCTCATTTTACTAAAAATAGTTTTAAAACAATTAAAATTTTCAGTGAACCACCTCCTTAAAGCACTGCAAGTTTTTTCTTTAGAATAAAATACTGTTTGCGTCCATTACAGGCATACTTATACATTGTACAAAGCTATTTTCCAGCTGCAATAATACGCTCAGACAGTACATTCATGTCAAAGAATCAGTGTTACTTATTTGACATCATACACCACCACAGTCAATAACATACCAGTCTCAAAATAATACTAGAAGCTCTTTTTAAACACTTTGTTAGCCACTAACCTGCAAAGAAAAATATGTGTTACTGTATGTAAAAAACAGCTATATTCTGCTGTAAATATTATCATCATTCTTATATTTGGCTTTATGAGCAGCTATTTTTTGCCACGAAACACGAGGATGCTAAAGTCAAATGAGGCTCAGTCATAACTTGGCTAATCCCTTTCACTCAAATGACACACAGACTTTGTCGGTAAATCCCCTGAAAGTGTCTTCAAGCCGTCGCAGTGTAATTTTTTGGCCCACTAATATAAATGAAAGTAGCCTATAATGAAAGTTTAAAGATTGCTCTGATGTTTCTGTTAAGAAAATTTAGCAACAAATTGTTTAGAATTTTAATATAACGCTGTGTGTTTTCAACACAAGTTGCAAGATTTGCATTAATCTATTCAGGTGAAGGCCTACGATTTTGCAACATCTAACCAAACAAAGAATTTCAGCCTACTGACGCCGGCCTAGGGCCAGCAAGGGTCGTTAGACAATAACGTCGCCTAAATTCATGACTATGACCATATTTATGATTTAGTGTTTTGTCATTTAGTGTTTTGTATGCATGTATGTTTTCCTCCACAGGGTCATTATTTATGTGTTTTACATATCCAATTGGTCACAACGAACATTCAAACCGCCGCCCGGAAATGTCCGAGGTTGGGCCAAGCTATTTTGAACATTTAATTCAGTAACAACGTATTTATTAAGGGATTTCAATGTCCGATTTAGCATGTAAACTGTTCATACAATGTACGATTCATTTGGTGCCATTTCTTAA
>PNEQ01077827.1:0-13683 GCA_003012365.1 Medauroidea extradentata
AGACATTGTAAATGTGACTGAAAGTCTACTTAAGTATTATTTTGTAAGACGTAACAAAATAATACGATGACGATTTTGGTGGGCTTTGGCATAGCGTCCTACTGCCCTAATCAAAAACATCACTCACTCATAGAAAAATTAAAAAGAAGAATGTTTATTCTCATGATGTCTGTAGGTCTCTAGAAAATCTGTAGAGTCTGCAAATGATATCAGTTTGCCTGAATTTAGCATGGATCAGTTTTCGTGTTCACCACTTTGTCACGTGTTTATGTAGCGGCGCGTTAAGCCCGCAAGTCACAAACATTAACACAACTTGCCCTGCAATTCCCATTAAATTAACACTTACTACGAAGATGATGGCTGGCCAGGCATTCAAAATCGTAGCTGGAAATTGCTACCTTGAGGCTGGTGGTGAAGCTCCATGGGCACGGGGCAGGGTATTCACGTCCCCAGAGACGTGAAGCCTGGCTGATGGAGCGTCCGCAGTGAAGGAGGCGGTCACGTGTCTACGGCCGTCTGAGCCACTGTAGCCTAGCGGACAAACGGGCGTCCGCGGCACACGTCATGCATTGCGTATTAACTGTATAAAGTGAAAACGTGTGTGTATTTGCGAAACTGAACTCTGTGAAATTGTTTTACGTATACAACTGTAGGATAATATTGTATTTTTTTTTTACTTTGTAAAGTGAACATATAGATGTATCTTGCTTTGACATGTTCTGTATTCCAATAATAGGAATCAACAGAACGAAAGTGAAATAAATAAATAAATATATGTTGTATACTGAACTTGTTTTAAAGGGATTGTATATTGCTATTAAGTGATTGTATTGTTATTAAGTGACATGTTTTATTGTAAATGTTTGAGATTGAAAATATTGTCTGACATCTTTAATATCTCTCGTCAATATTTGACTCATAGGGATCACATGTAGGCCAAACAATGAAATTTTAATGAATTTTATTGAGGTTCGGGGACGGTCGCTGGATAGCGCTAGTATAGTGCGAAACTAGCTGCACTGTCTGTACCTGTGCTGTCTCGTTTGTTTAGTTAGTGTTAGATCTATGGCGAAGAAAGTCATTTTTACAAACACAACATATATAAATTAAGGTATGTACGAGTTTCTGGATACGTGGAAGTGTTTGAAATATACCTGCGGAATATTAAATATGTTAATTCCTGATAACTTGCAATGTCTGAACGGTTTCTAACGTCACAAATTACGTTGTGTACAGACGTAGTCATGCCACCGTCCACTTTCACAATAACGTAGTTGATGATCAGCTCGTAAACGATACAGTTTGGTAGAATCTTGACAAAATGCGTGAAAGGAAGTGCGGGTCCAGCACGAACTTCAGAATTTTTTTTGTTGGTTTAGCAGTTTAGATTAGGTTAGTTTAAGTTAGGTGGTTTTAGGTTAGTTTCAGTTATTTTACCATTAAGGTTTCCCGTTTTTGAATAGGTTATGTAAGATAAGGTTACCTAACCTTAATTAAGGTAACCTATATTAAAATTACCTTATCTAACGAAAAATGGAAAACTTGGTAGTATAATAACTTAACCTAACCTAATGTAATTTACTTAAGTTAACTTAAAGACATAACATTTCAAAATTAGAAAACTGCAACTTTCTTTGCGTACAATTACTTCTAATGTTTATAGAAACAATATTCGTCAATAAACTATAGCCTACCTCTAAAATCAGTAGTTTGGCCGGTACACAATGAGTAGTGATTATTATGGGGATTAGGTTCAACAATAAACATGAAAGTATTGAAATTCTAAGTGGTGCTAGCCTGTTCAAAGAGCATTTGTATAAATTTCTGCTAAAAAATTTATTTTATAGTGTTCTAGAATATTTTTCTAGCAATTAAATAATTTCTGCTAAAAAACTCTTTTTATTGTGATCAAGAATATTAATGTGACAATTAAATTTCTAATCGTAGGTTTAAGCAAAAAAAATAAATAAATTGTACAGCTGTTGGTATCTTTATTGTATGTACCTGTTACATGTTAATAATCATGAGCAGACTTGTAATTGTCAACATATTTGTGTACGTATGTACATATCAACACCCATCTGCTCCACTTATTTCGTTATTTAATGTACTGTATATGAGATATTGATTTATCTAAGAGGTCCCAACATACATTGTATGCAAACATACTTAAATTGTTACAAATTTGTTTCGTTTGTCATGTCTGTCTTTTTTTGTATCTACACATTGAGGAGTTCAAATAGCATTCTTGTATGCTCTTACTGAACAATAAATATCTAACTCTCTGTTATCACATCGAGTACAGGGATGATAATGGAGAGATTGGTGCTTCATGTACATGGTGAACGTTATGAACGAGAAGAATTGGCTTCAGGAGTTTCAACATGGTTTTAGACAGAGTTTTCATGTGAGACTCAGTTGGCAGGTTTGTTGGAGGATATAGAGCCCCGGGTTTAAAACAACAACGGTTCTGGTAGTTAAGATATAAACTATTGAAACTATAAAATGGGTGATGCAAAAACTGGTGAAGGACTCGGGGTAGACAAAAACGTCTATCTCCTCCGCGCGTTAAGTTCCGATTAACTAAAATGGCATTTGGCGTCGCCAAGCCAGCCCTGCGAGGGAGGCTGACTTTACGTGGTGCAGAATAGTTCCCATACAAATAAACTAAATAGAACAAAGTTATGCAAGACACAATACAAAATGGACACTAGAAAAATAGCCAAACTTATTAAAAACATTATTAGTATTTTAAAATGTCTTATCCTGGATTATTGTTCCCTGTTACATCATGTTCAAGCGGAAGGATACAAAAGACATAGCATAGCTGATGCAACATTGACATGATTGAATAATGTCAACTAACAATTACAAACAAAATCTTAAAACTCATTTTTAAAAACATTGAGACAATAATTAGACCCTTGAAAAACATTGCAATGGACTCCTCAAGTGAATTTCAATGAGAACATCCCCACTACATGCATATAAAAAGAAATCAATGTGTGTTGAAATTTTTCAATTTGAAGTCGATTTGAGGTAACTATAGCTACTTAAAGTTCGCGCTTTTAAAACGCCCATGAAAACGTGCAGTGACGTCACAAGCCGTAGTACACACAGAGGCTTGGCAAGCTAGCTGATGGCTGTCGCACTCCGGCGGAATGCCAGACTACGCTTGGTCAATAAAAAACAATTTTTAAGTATGTTATGGTGGTTCGTTTGGTTATACGTATGTAGTTAATCATAAAATGTAACAAATGTTATGTTTCAAATGTATTCGAGTCGGAGGTTTTATAAAAGTTTAGTGTTACGCACATTGTTATATCACACAATATCAGAGCAATATCCGGGCACTGTAATATACAAAAATACATTAAATGAACCTGTTTACTGGCGCAGATCAGTACTATATTTAATTATTTAATACCCACATATTTACTTTACAGTAGAACAACACCAAGTGTCGGCCACGGTGGTGCAATGATTACTCTCTGGACTGATAATGGAAAACTTAAGTGAGTTCAATAATCTTTCGGGTTAGTATAATATTGTTTCTCAGATTTCACATGGAACCGTAGATTCTTTATCCAAATTTAATATCTTGTAATCAATAGTATTTTGTATTTCATTACGAATGTTAGGTTAATATGCAATACATAAATTTATACAGCAAAGAAAAATTCTGGGCTGTTGTGTGGTTTTGGTTTAGCGTACAGCAAAAAATGTTATTTATGTTGTGTATCATTATAACGTAAGCCTACTGCAGTACTATTTACCACTAATGACGTGTTCATTACGTAATATGTGAAGTAACGAGTGATTGAACATGCACAAAATAAACACATTTAGCCTAAATGCAAGTTTAACCATATATGACCTATTATATTAATGTAGGTATACTATCTTACTAGATCACATAAAAAATCACTTTCGCGATTCACATTCAATTTAAATAGCGGTTTCTTCCGCACAAATATACCATTTCAGCCATCGTATTAATATGGTTGCGAAAATTGAAAATAGATGGTTTAAAAAAATAAATAAAACATTTTTCTATCAGACACTTGTAAAACTATCTAATAGTATTATATAAAAAAATACATGAAATATGTGGGTTTTGAACCCGGATCCTTAAAATTAGCAGCCAAGTAGGCCCTACCATAACCAATGCGCTACACTTTACCTATTGATTGCCATGCTAGCTTAAGAATTTATATAACCAGTGCTGGCCATTACGGCTTGTGACGTGGACCAATCAAAATATGTTTTCTGTCGCCTGCTGCTTCCCCGAACTTTGCTTGCTTCCCATTCCTAAACTATAATGTAGCCTATAGAAGAAAAATTATTTTTGGTATCTTCATATTTCTTCATTGTTAACAATATGGCATACATTTCAACGTATTTAATATTTCATGCAAGGGTTCCATTATAGAGTAAACTTAAAGAAACATATTTTTAAACACAATATTTATTTTTTACAACACGTACTGAGTGTAGACCATACTAAATGAGTATAGTGTGGCAGACGGACTAGTGGGAGGGTGTGCTAGGCACACGTGACTTATAAGAGGACATATCTGGGTAAAAGAGGACGTCTGGTAACCATACATGCCGCCATGACGGACACGGTTGTCCTCTCTGCACTGTTGTGAAGAACATAACCTTTGGCACCACGTGGCCACTCAAGCACTAGCCTTGTATTGTGTCTACTGAAGCCGTAGAGGAAGTAAAATTTTGTGTTGGGTTTTTTTCTCTTACAGTCATGTGTATGCCATCCAGATTATGTACCGTATGTTGTTCTTTTTTATAATGCTATGTACAGATATAATGTCATCCCTGCTCTGTGGAGAGAATGTTCGATTGTCCTTATTCTGAATCCTAGAAAACCTCCATTCCTAGCTAGTTATTACCACCCTATCACATTACATTCTTGCATAGGAAAACTCTTTGAAAAAATTCTTAAGAATCAGTTTTACTGGTGGCTGGAACACCACAAAATTCTTCTTCTGGAACAATTCAGTTTTTTCTCGTGCCCCCCCCCTTACTTTCTCACATACAAGAGGCTTTAACCCATAAAGCAGTCTTAGCTACGATTTTTCTTGATCTTGTGTCTGTATTCGAGAATGTTGATTTATTGATCCTTTATGATCAGTTGTTCCACAACGACCTTCCATTAATATTTATCCATACCATTCATTCCTTATTTTCGATTCAAACAGTCTTGACTATGACTGTGGGTCCCAGTATTCGCTACGTGCAAATAATGGTTTGGTGCAAGCTAGCTCTTTGAGCCCTATTCTTGTTGACTTGTACATGCAAGATACGTAATGCTTTTCACGTAGGGACTGTGGTCCGTGATATTGCAAATGCCGATGATAGGTATTGTGTTGTGGGCGGAATGTAATTTTTTACTGCTATCATATTTTTGTTGTTTATATATTGTATGTGTGCTTTAGTGGTGTCTGATTTTTTGTTGTTGGCTAGTTTTTTTGACTGGCCTTGTTTTATTTGACCAGATTCAATTTCCCTGCATGTAATTTTATGTGGTGTATCCTGTTGACTAACACATACTTTGCTTGTTTATGTTTTCCCTATTCTCTGTAGTTTTCTATGATAGACGTCTGCTCCGCAATTGAGTATGTCCAAAAAACTACATCCAGTGAATTTACTCCATTCGCTCTTCACAGTTTTGTCTTTACTAAGGGACGATAAAATGATACTGTCACTGCGTCAAGTCGCTTAAGTTAGCTCCCTAATTTCGCTGTGTTTTGTGTATGTGAGACAAAAAAAATTGATTGAACGCTAAGGGTTCTGCGGACCAGTATTTGTAATGCAGTATCAGTTCCATTCTCAAGCCTTTCAGCTGGCACATTAATGCTTTACTATTTATATTTTTCTAGTGGGATTTCAAGCAGTGACCATATTATCTTATTTCTGGGAAGTATGGCTTAAAATCCAACGTGTGTTTTTATTTTTTTTATTTGATATGAAAAAGCTGTTTCAGCAGTTTAGAGGCCTGAAAATCATTCTCCTAGTATGTAAGCATGTTAAATTTTTTAAACTTATAGTGGCATAGTTTGAAGTGTGTATTGTTTTCTTAAATATGTAAATGAAATACATTTTAAGTAGTTTTGTAAAAAAAAAAACTAGGCTAATTGAAACTGCTGCTACTCATTTTCAAGTACAGGTAAGGAAAGCACATTTTTGATGAAAAGTCAATAGTGGTATATGTGATGTGTGTGCCTGAGTTTCCTTTATCGTTTCTGTGCCTATAAACTTTGTTACCAATACACCTCCATCCAGGTGGGATTAGGTATTTGTTTTAATTTTATTTGCTATGCTCTCAGTATAGTAATGTACTAATCCGTGTTTCTGAAACTTTGACATCAGTCATGAACAACCGAATCACATAATTTTATTTTCTTTGATTGGTGAATTTAACAATACAGTCATCTCTGATTTATTCTGACACAGAAACGTTCTCTTATGAAACTTCTTTTTGAGAAGAGTGTTGCCTACTGCAGAATTTAAATGTCAATACTGTGTTGGGAAATAACTTTTTTTTTCCCTAAATTAACCTCAATGCTTACATTGGAGATAGACTGTTCAGAGAGCATTTGTATACATTTCTGCTAAAAAATTCATTTTATAGTGTTGAAGAATATTTGTCTGACAATTAAATTTTTTATCCTAGTTTTAAGCAAAAATGAAAAATAGGCACACATATGTTGTAAATTTAGTATATATGTACATGTTAGTTGTAAATAATCATGAGCAGGCTTGTAAACTGTCAGCACATTTGTGTGTGTTTGTAAGTGTATATCAATACACATCTGTTCTTATCTCATTTAATGTACTGTAAAGAGGTCCCAGCATGCAGTGAACGCAAAGCATACTTAAATTGTTGCAGTTTTGTTTGTCTTGTCTACTTGTGTTATTGTTTTTGTCTTGTATGTCTTTTTTTGTCATTAGTATTGTTGTATGCTCAACTGAACAATAAGTGTCTATCTATCTATCCATTGTGCATTAAAATCACTTCAGACTAATACTGAATACAAAGTACCACATATATTAGGAACACTTTTAAGGCCTCCAGCATAGAAAAACATTGCCATTTTCAACTCTTGTACCTCAGAATGTACTGATGAGAATGAGAAACACTGATGTAATTGCTTATTGAAATTTGCTGAAGACTTTCCACCAGTAAGTTAATTTGTATGGTTACAGCTTAATGTGCCATAGAATAAATGGTTCAATGGAAAGTTTGCGTACATTATAGTTCCTTCACACCTAAGCTTCCAACATGTGAAACAGCTCTAAACATGTGATTCCCTTAAGGTTGTATGCAATAGCCTACATTTTATTGTAATTTATAGTAATGGCAATTATGTTTGTGTTGTTGACTGTCTTAAAATATTTTTTAATTGGTTACTCATAAATGTGATTATCAGCTGTTTTCTAACATTTGGATATTTTTTACAGCCTAATATTGTTTTGAATAATTGTGTTTCCAGTGTATGGCAATGTGTGCACAGGATTCTCACACACATGTTTTGGCATCTGCGGAGGATAAAACGAAATGTTTATGTACTGTTGGGTGTCGCATGCATCTTCCTTGGCTGGAAACTCATAGAAATGCTATTGGAGGTACCTAGTACCGCGAAGCTGACGGAGGTTGCCAAGTGCCCCAGTTGTTATGGAGTGACCATGTGCCCGGCTTTTATGCTGGGACAAATAAAGTTCACAGGTATGAGTCGCTTCATAAACCTTCTAGACTTCATAGGTGCCAAAAATGTACTGTTTGCCATGTATGGTGACCATAAAGTTGTGTTGAAACAACTGGGCCACGGCTGGGAGTTGGCAGAACTCGACAGGAAGATATGCAGCGAGGTGAAGCTCGGGCAGGGCTGTCGAGTGAGCGAGGCAATGTGGCAAATCAAAGACTTCCATTCCCTCATTGCAAATTTGCTGGAAGTGCCTGTCGTAAGTCCTGCCGATGAAACTGGTGCTTATGGGAGCTTGCACTTGTGTCCATCGACCACTAACGTCAACATCTTTCTCGAAAAGATTTTTCACCGTTACAGAGCCATTGGAAGAGAAATTCTGTATACCAACATTTGGACATTGTTGTTAGTGAATCCAGAACCTATAATTTTGCAGGTAGGCCTACACTGTTCTTATTTATCCAAAGCTGGTAAATTATATAGTTTCTAGAGATTGTAAATATTAATTAATTAGCTAGGTTTGCATGTAGAGGAAACTTGCATGGAACTATCTATAAATTGTGCATAGTAAATTAAATTTAGAATCTGTGCCCTTAACATCTAAATTGAATATACTAGAACATCACAGCCATAATAAATTTTCTGCGTTTTCCATTTACTAAACTTTCTTATAACCAATAAACTATTTCTTTCAGTGATTAGAAACACCTTTACTTTGTCAACACCTGTAGACCCTAACATAACGAGTTTTCTTTGATTTAGCATTGGGATATATGCCATCACAAATTGATAAGTTTTGTTTGAGTCTTCTTACGTTCTTACCTGTTCCACGTCCAACATTTGTTGACGGCATTGAGTACACCACTTGTACTCTACATGCCTGTCTGCATTACCGCCTGTACTCGTATGTCTGGACTCGCGAGTTACCGTTTTGCGCTATCTACACAACACTTGCCATCTTGCAGCCTGTCTCTCCAGTCAGTCCTACCAACCCTAGCAACCGTCATTGCTTGTCATTGTATACACTTAACTATTTACACAGCACCTACCCACATGACACCTCACTCTTTAAGTTTACAGCATGTAATCTAGTAGCCTTGTGGGCACCTTTCCCACCTGGCTCGACCATCTTGTTTGCTGCAAGTTGTCCAATTCAATATGCAACCCTTGTGCTGGGTCTGGCCTCTGAGGTTGCTCAAATCCTCTGAAAGGATGGCTGTGCTGGTTTGGTGTCATTGCCCGGAGTGGTGGCTGCCCTCCCAACTGCCAGTGTTCCTTTTACTGGGCTGCGGGTCGACCAGCCTTACCTTATGTGGTTGTGCTGATTCCGTGCTGAGCAGCTGTTCCACATGACGTATGAATGTGTGGCCGTCTCCGTCCTCGACTGTGTAGATTACTGGCCCCTGTTTAGCCACAACGCTCCCTGCAATACATTTATGTGCGCCTCTGTAAACACGGAGAAGCACCTGCTGCCCCAATGCCAGGTGTCGGTTTTTTTTTTTGTTTTTCATGTCCAAGGGCTTCTTCCACTCCACATTGGTGTTAGGGCGTATTTGGTCAAGTGCCATTCTTAATGGTCACTCCATAAGGAGTTCTGCTGGTGTTTTTTTCGAGTCTCCGGTTGGTGTTGTGCGCAGCGCCAACAGCATTATTGCTGCTTGCGTCTGCCAGTCTTCTATGGCCATCTTCTTCAGCTTGCATTTAACTGTTTGCAACATGCGGGCTTGCCCATTTGTGGCTAGGTGGAATGGTGGTGCACTTATAAGGGACACTCCATTTTTCTTCAGAAACTCCCCCATTTCCCGGGACACAAATGCTGTTATACTGTCTGAGACCAAGTAGCGAGGTATCCCACGGCAATTAAAAATCTCTCGCAATGCCTGAACAACTTCCCTAGATGACATGCCACACATTTTCTTAACTTCTGGCCATTTTGAGTGTGATCCACTACAATGAAGAAGACCTGCCCCTGAAATGGTCCCATGAAGTCAGTATGTAACTTTACCCAAGGCTCCTATACCATTGGCCAATCTACCTCCTTCACCTTGGGTGGGTTGGCTCGTTAATGCTGGCATTCTGGGCACTTTCGCACCATCAGCTCAATGCCCCGTCCATTCCTGGCCACCACATATAACTACGGACTATAATTTTGGATTTCACAATGCCATCATGTGCCGCATGCAGCATTTCCAATTGTTCCTTCCTCCGTACTTAGGTAATTACCACACTGCTGCCCCACAGTATGCAGCCTTTGTGTAGGGATAATTCTTCTCTTCTGTCCCAGTACGGTTGTAATTCCTCCGGGCCCTTGATGTCTTCCTGCCATCCTTGGTACATGTGTTGTTTTACTTGGCACAGAATCAGGTCAGACGATGTGAGCTGGGCGAGTGTATCTGCGTCAATTTGACGGTTTGGGCATATATTCTATCATGAGCACATTGCCCACTGTCTGTACCTGCACATTCTCCGTTGATAGGGGGGCAGTATGCTGAGCGCATCTGCATGACTTATCTTGACTCCAGCCTTGTAAACAATTTGATACTCGAACATTGACAGCCACAGGCTCCATCACGAATGGCGTGGAGATAGGATGTCTGGTGTTTGTCTTTTGGAATCGAGTAACCGTAGCAATGGCTTGTGGTCAGTTACGATCAGAAAAGGTCGGGCTGTTACATATTGCCTAAATTTGGTTATGCCAAACATACTGCTAGCGCTTCCTTGTCTAACTGAGAGTAATTCCTCTCATGTTTCTGAAGGGTGCGTGATCCGAAAACCGCCATCCTCTCTAGTGTGTCCTAATACTGCACCTACCCCATATTCAGATTCATCACATGTTAAAGTGAGGGGCTTATACAGATCATAGTGCAAAAGCACTTGCTTGGAGTGTAAGAGTTCTTTTGCTTTACGAAATGCAGCAGTATGTTCCGGTGTCCAATCCTATTCTGCCCACTTGTCCAGCAGCCGATGTAACTGTTCCAAGACTGCTGCTTTGTTTGCCAGAAACCTTCCATAAAAGTTCAAAGTTCAACAGACCCAGAAATGCCTGCAGTTCCTTCTTACTCCTAGGAATCGGTGCTTTCTGGATCGCTTCCGCTTTTGCATATGTAGGGTGGACTCCGGCTCTATCAAATCTGTACCCCAAGAATATTACAGATTCAGCTGCGAAAACACATTTTGCCTTCTTGAGCTGCAACCCTGCTTATTTTATTCTGGCCAATACCTCGTGTACCCTACACCAATGCTCCTATGTATCTTTCCCAGTGACCAAAATGTCGTCCAGTAAAACCACAACACCTGCAGGTCGAGCATGGTTCTTTTATTCGAAACAACACGAACCATGCTCGGCCTGCTGGGATCCCAGCAGGTAATGTTTCCATAAGCTGCTGGTAGATAGTTGGACAGCCGCTTAACCCAAACTGCAGACATCGCACTTGAAATAGGCCTTTCATCTAATTCACTGTCAGAATTCCTGCTGCTTCATCATCCACCAACACCTGCAAGTAGCCATCTGCTAAGTCCAGTTTTGTGAAAACTGTCCCTCCTGCCAGGCTAGTGAAGGCTTCATTCGTTGTTGGTAAGGGATAGACGTTGTTTTTGCAAACTATGTTAACAGTCACTTCGTAGTCACCGCAGAGTCGTATTGCACCATTAATTAGCCTTCCTGATGGCCACAATTGGGGTCGCCCAAGCTGAAAATTCCACCGGTTCATAGACTCCTTGGTCAACTAGCCTATCAATTTCTGCACTTACAGAGTCCCGTAATGCAAATGGCACCCCACGACTCTTTCGGAAAATTGGCTTGGCGTCTGCTTCCAGTTCTACAGTCACTGAGGGACCCACATACTTTCCAAGTTCCACATTGTTGAACACCTGTTCATGTTGCTGCACAGCCTTAGGTAATTCTTGGGTTACCTAACAGTTGAAGCCAATTTCTACCCACGAAGCTGGGTCCCTTACCATCTGCCACTAAAATCGGTAGTTTTCTTTGGCTTGTTTTTGTCTGGACCAGTACTTCCAAAGTCCCCCTGTTTCTCAATCTTTCCTGGGACCAGGTGTGTAGTACGAGGTTTGCATCTGCTAGCACTGGTAAATCTGGCCATAGTTCCTTCTAGATCTTGTAGCTAATGATTGAGTAGCTCACACCTGTATCTATCTCCGTGGGGTGTTAACACCCATCCAACCAGACCTCCAAGACAAAAGGTGGTTCACTCTTACATTTTACAGCCTTCGTTTGAAAGAGACTGTATACTGTTGACTCATCCCCTTCTTCTGAGTTGGCAAGATTCATTTAACTGTAGTTTTCAACCTTTCTGCTGTCCTGTTTCCAGGTACTGTCAGTCTCATTCTGTACTCTCTCCCTTCCCTTCTCTGTTTTACCTTGCTTCTTTTTAGTGATACATGCCCTTTCCAGATGTCCTATCTTTCCACAAAAGTTGCATACTGTCTGCACATGACAACATTTGGTAGGGCTGTGGTCCCTGTTACACTGCCAACACCTTAGTCTGTTCTCTGCGACAAGTTGAGGGGTTCTATCCTCTGTCAGAGTATGGTTGTCCCTAACCTGGCTATGCTTAACATTGGGGTGATCCTTTTTGCTGTACTTGGTGTGCCCTACCTTCAGGACTGCCCCAGACGAAGGTCCCATCTGTGTTTGCAGGTCGTTTACATTGAGGCCTATAGCTTCTGCTACCCATACCAACTCCACTGCGTCCTTGAACGTTAACGTATCCTTCGTTAGAAGCAAATGCTGGAGGGTTGTGTCGCGAATGCCTCACACGACTATGTCGCACAACATCCTGTTAAGGTTGGTAAAATTGCAATGGATGCTGAGTCGCCGCAGTTCTGCCACATAATCCGCTATGGATTCGATGCTGTGTTAGTTCTGGTTGTGGAATTTAAAAGACTCCGCTATCTCTCTGGGCTTTGGCTCGAAATGCCATGTGAGTGTAGCAAAATGTCTGTGAGTGCCACTTCGGTTGTAGATTTTGGAGCCACCAACGAAGTCACCAAGTCGTACAACTCGGCCCCGCATATCGTAAAAAATATCGCCCGTTTTTTCTCGCTGTCTTTGATTTTGTTGGCCATGAAATAGTACTGGAGTCGTTCCGAGTACGTTTGCTATACGTCTCGCTCTGGATTGAACACGCCGAACGCGGGAATCATTGCTATCATAATAGCTCGTTTATATTTCGCGTGCACACGCCCGAGTCAGAGAAACCTTGTTGCCACTGTTACATTACCTGTCCCACGCCCAACATTTGTTGAAGGCGTCGAGTACACCACTTGTACTGTACATGCCTGTCTGCATTACCGCCCATACTCGTACGTTTGGACTTGCGAGTTACCATTTTGTGCGATCTACACAACACTTGCCATCTTGCAGCCTGTCTCTCCAATCAGTCCTGCCAACCCTAGCAACCGCCACTGCCTGTCATTATGTACACATAACTATTTACACAACACCTACCCACACGACAAGTCTACAACCCAAATATCAGATTTACTCTAGCCATTCTGTATCAGACGTTCACTGAAACAACAACATTAATTTATAGATATTTCTCTTCGTTCTTAACTTCGACAAGGTGTGTATTTGGTTTTTTTTTACCTGAAGCTCACCTCTTTCATGTATTCCTGCTCCTGGCTTTCAACACTCAATTCATTTGTGCCTAGAAAGTCCATAGTTGGGACATTTGAAAGTACATTTGACCTTTCATTTTATACTTACAATTCACATTCCAGACAATGTAAAAATATGACAGTGAGACCGTATCACCACGGTCTCGTGAACAATCACGGCCGAGATACCTGGACAAGCTGTCCGGCCTCAATTTCCACTAACACCCTTCCCCACAAGCGTACTCATTTAAAGTTCACACACAGACACAGGGACTATCACTACGAATAAACATGAGTCAGGGAGGAATTATGTTCGAAGGGCTGTATATTGAACAAATCG
>PNEQ01077828.1:0-13683 GCA_003012365.1 Medauroidea extradentata
AAGGGAAGTGTGTCTCCTGTGGTGGTGACCATTTTGCCACATCCAAAACCTGTCCCAATGTACAGGCCTACCTTAAACGTCATCCACCTCAATCCAACAACTCCCAAAACTCCACCATTTACCAACAAAACAAACCACCCCATAATCCCTCTGCTCGAACATTTGCTCCTGCCCCAGAAATCAACCCCTGGACAAACCGCAATCCTACCAAAGCATCTGTTACCCAGCCTATCACCTCACCATCTCAACCCACATATTCATTTTCCCCACTCTTAGACATAGTCAACATCATAAAAACCTATCTCCCTTTCATCCGTTCCACCATGGCAGCCCTTGCCCAAGCCACCGATCCCTTTCAAAAACATGAAATCCTAATCAATGCCCTTGTCACTGCCTTTGATGGACCCACACCCTCCCCTTAAGATCCTCCTCTGGAATCTTTATCCCATCACCTCCAAAATACCTGATCTTATCCACCTTCTCAGATCCCAGTCCCCCGATGCCGTATTTCTTTCAGAAACCTGGTTAAACCCAAACACTCCTCTCACCATACCTGGGTATACAGCCCACAGTGCCGACCGCGATTGTCGGGGGCGGGTGGGTGGGTGGCTATCATAATCCGATCTTCCATATCCCATCACCGTCGTCACATTCCCACCTCCCCGGCCACCGAGGCTATTGCTGTGCAGATGTTGGTGGCTCCTACCCCCTCACCTTAGTGTCCCTATACCTCCCCCCAGGACATCCATTCCCGAGTGCTGACATTCTGGCCCTTGGGCGGCTCGATGTACACGTCGTGTTAGCCGGGGACTTCAATGCCACACATCCCTCATGGGGCTGCCAAACCGCTAACCGGAGAGGCAGCTCCCTCCACCAACTCTTGAGAACATCACCTCTGTTCCTTCAAGCACCTACTACACCAACCTTCTTCCCCTCCCAACAAAACCGTCGTCTTAGCATCATCGATTTCACTCTCACTACCCGCCTTCCTATCATATCCGATCTTCAAACTGTCACTACCGGTACATCCGACCACATCATAATAACCGGCCTACTCCACTACCATCCACAATCCAACACTCACCTACCACGCTACGACTTCCCCAAAGCTGACTGGCCTGGCTTCCAGCAGTCCCTTTCCGAATCAATCGATTTCACCATATCCTTCCGAACCCCTGATGATATCGACAATTGCACCTCCACTCTCACCACCCTTATTATCTCTGCAGCAGACAATCATATCCCTAAAACATCATCACGCACCAAAACCATTCCATTTCCCTCTTACATCCGTAAATTCCTCTCTCTTCGAGACCACTTTCGGGTCAGATGGCAGGCCAGCCGTTCCCCCTGGATGAGAAAGGTATACTTGGTCCTGAGGGGACGGTGCCGCCGGATGATAGCGGAGTGGAACTCTGAGAGAGAAATCAAACGCCTACAATCCCTCTCCACAACATCAGGCTCCCTATGCTCGTATATCCGCAAACTACGAACTACTCCCACTACAATCCCTCCTCTTCACACTCCTATGAGGGTGGCAGAGACGGCCGAAGAGAGATCGGAAGCGGTAGCCGCCCACCTTCAAACCACATTCTCTCCGGCTTATAACATCTCCCTCTCTTCTGACTCTTCGGAAGAGGAAGAAAATCCTAATACACTTTTCCATCATGTCACCCTTCCTCTCCGCCCCCAAAGACCTACTTTTTCCCTGTCCACCCCCTCTGAAGTTCACAAGATCCTCTCCACTCTCCGAAGAACTGCAGCTCCTGGTAGTGATACCATCCCTGCACCCATCCTCCGAGCACTGCCCCGAAAAGCAACCATACTTATCAATGCCATCCTTCTTATTGGCCACTTCCCCACATCCTGGAAAAATGCTGTAGTAATCCCCATTCCAAAACCAGGCAAACCATCTAATAACCCATCTTCCTACAGACCAATTTCCCTTCTCTCAATCCTCTCCAAAGCTGCAGAGAAAATAATACTCTCCAGGCTCCTACCCTCCGTCAACACATCTCAACTCCATCCAAACCACCAGTTTGGATTCCGTCCGTCTCACTCCACCACTCATGCCATTGCTCGTGTGGAGCACCTTGTGGTTCGAGGATTCTCAAGGCGGCAACACACGGGCATGGTTCTCCTTCACCTGGCCAGAGCCTTTGATTCCGTACCACATTCCCTCCTCATATCCAAGCTTGCCGCCACTGACATTCCTGCACACCTCATCCACATACTCTGCTCCTACCTGGATGGCCGTACCTTCCAGGTACGAGTGGAGGGTCACCTATCCAACTCACGTCCCATCCCTGCTGGTGTTCCACAAGGCTTCATCCTAAGCCCCATTCTCTTCTCCATTTTCATAGCTGACATCTCCCCTCTACCCGGTACCTATCTTGTCCAGTACGCAGACGACACCTGCATGCTGGCATCTTCAGTCCACCAGCAAATGCTTGTTGATCGTCTCAACCGTGGCCTCACCAACCTAAATTCCCAATTCCGAAATCACGGCATCGGCCTCAACCAGTCCAAAACTCAAGCGATCCAGATATACACCCAAAATTCTTCCAGTGTCCCATTCCATGGGCACCCACTAACCGCTACCTAGGGATCACCCTTGATAACAAATTCACCTTCATCCCCCACCTATCTTCCTCCATTACCAAAACCTGTGCTGCCATGGCACAGCTCGCCCCCATCCTCAAACCTTCCTCAGGAGCCCCACTTCCTACCCGAACCACTATCCTCAAGTCATTCATATCTCCCCTCCTTATGCCTGTCCTACTTGGGCGCACTCCTCAAAATTCAACCTACGCCCCCTTACCAGAACTTATTTTCTATGTATCCGTCTCATCCTTGGTTTGCCCAGAGCCACCCTCCGACAACATTTCCTTACCCAATCCGGTCTCCCTCACATCCACGAAACCAGAGGAAACTGCCCACGGGTCTGCATCCGAAGAACCTTCTGAAAGGCATTGCCTCTTTCACGTAGGTTGTCTTCAATATCTTCGATAGGAGTGTCAATATTGAGGTCACGAATGACCACCCGAACGTTCCGATCTTCGGGGCAAGTCCACCTGTGGAAACGGACGCCGGAAGCACGCAACAGCTCACCGATCTGAAAATTGTCGTCCCGGGTGGCCATCTGAAAAGTGGAAGAAGTCAGATAAGTTGCGGCCAACATCTGACCCTGGAAGCGACGTTGCAAATACGGTATATCCCGAATAGCACTGGATGGTAAGCGACCCTGGCAGACGATCAATGGTGGCTTGGGCGACTTGCCAGCAGTCGAAGAGGAATTAACACCTGGAACGCGTTGAGAGGTCAAAGGTGGATGCCCACCAGCACCCTTGGAGCGGACGCTGGTGCAACGTGAAGTAGAAGGCGGCGGATCGGAGACAGGCGGTACATCACGCACCGGCAGCTTGGGATCCCCTTTCGTCCTGCGTTGCAGCTTAGGAGGGCCCAAGGCAGATGTAGCACCAGGGGCTTGCTGCTGAAGAGCGACAGAGGAAGACGAAACCGGAGGACGATCCACGCCAGAGCCAGAATTCACGCCCGAAGCGGGGTGCTTGCCGAGAGTCGCCACACCAATCTCCATGCGTTCCACATCTTCAGACCAAGAGAGAGCCTTACCCTGAGCGGCCAAAGCCTGAAAGAGAGGGTTGACAACAGGGTCCGCAGTGTGAAGCGAAGAAGTGACGCGAGAGACGGAACCCTGGCAGATAACAGGAAAAGAGGTGGTAGCGACCATGGTAGAAGAAGCCTCGGAGACAGGAGCAAAGGCAGGCGACATGTGACCCTGCGAAGTAGGAGGATCGCCGCCAGCCGCAGAGGAAGAACCAGTCTAAAGAGGTGCGCGAGGGCCATCAACCAGCACGAAGTTGGTGCAAGAAGGGCTGCGAGGATCACGGGAGAAAACTCTATTAGGAAACGCAGCGATCGTAGAGCCGACAACGGCAGGAGAGGAAGGATCAGACGCAGCACGGTCTCCCACTGACAAGATCTGCGAGAGATCAGGGCTAGGCACAAACCCGACGTAACCGAAGGCACCACCACGTCACCAACACACTGCCCGGACGGCTGGCCGAGGGGGAGCGAAAAAGCAGAAGGATCAACACCGTTCTGAATGGCCTCAAAATATGCAGCAAGATGCGACAGCACAGGAGGAACAGTGGAGCCGGCAGGTATGCCACTGCCTGCCACAATCGGCCGACCAGTGGCCGAAATTGCACCGGAACAGACCGTGGTCACAACTGTGTCCGTAGTCAACGTGACCGGACCATGAGTGGAAATAGGTGAGTGGGTGCCCAGATGCGCAGGCCCCAGAAGAACTGGATCGTCGGCCACGACATCATCACAAACGAAAGACTCGTCGACATGCGACAAGGAACGTTGTACATTATATATGCCGTGTGTTAAGGCCGAGCGACAGGCACTTTCACTGGAAGGCAACCTGGCAGAGGAATGCCGATCTGGAAGTGAATGAGAGCGCACGAAACCCTCCTCAGTGAGAGGGGACTGTGAAATATGTGGAGAATCTCTAGCAGGTATATTACCAGACATCTGAGATGTGCGATCAGGACAGTCACTAGACATAAGGTGGATAAAAGCGAGAAAAAATCAGATTAGGAAAAAGAAAGATCAAAATCAGCAAAAACAATATCACACTCAGAGCGAAAAAAAACCAGCAAAAGAACAGATAATCGCTGCAAAGCGAAAAATCCAAATGGCGACCCAAAATTTATGAGCACAAAAACAGTGCAAGACAGTGCAGCAAAAATATCGATCAGACGATATCGCGGACCTGCTACAAGAGGATACGTATCCTCAAAAAAAAAAGAAAATAGCTGGTACCACAAATAAACTGAAGGCCACCACACGCAAGACCAAAGATGCAAAACATAAACAATTAACGAAACATTTAGTTTTTGGGAAAGAAAAAGCCACAAGAGATCCAAACATGCACATAAATGCAGAAAAGCACATAAACAAAATACAAGAACACACGAAATGTGGCGAGAGAACAGCAAAACAAGCAGAGACGAAAAGGTGAGCAACAAATGGACGTTAAGCTGGAACTCACCACATTTCAGCAAATATCTTGAAAGTAGGCTGGATACAGATGGAAATCTTGCAATCACTGCATCTTCAAGACGAACACAATGTCCAGGACGAGCACATACAATAATAACACACGAAACTCGGTAGAGCGATCAACGAACGATGCGTGCGAGTGTCGCAGCTACCGCGTAGTCCACTCGCGAGCTAAAGTATTGCTTCGTTTACATGCTTCCCATGCGTAATATACATGTTTTAATCGATCCAAAGAAAATTACCTAATGGAATAAAGCGAAACACTGCATCTTTCTCGGCACAGTATCTACAGACAACACTTTACACCTTCCTTCACAATTTTTTCACCATTAATGTTACACTTGACACAAAAGGCTATATACAACATATTTTGACTGTTTCAATCACGCTGTGGTTTCCCTTCAAAAGCATTTTGTCACGAGGCGTCATTCCTTCTCTACCTGGACGGTATGTAGAGCCCGTTCGCAACCCTAGATGTTAAGGGGAGGGAAACGGTATGCTGCCACCAGGAGAAAATTATAAGCCTTCTCCAGGCTTGCTCGGTGTTCTGAGCGAGTCGCCAGATGGGGTTGCGACTTCCTTGCCCCAGTTAAGGAATATGCGGCAAGGCTTAACTTCGGAAAGGGTGGGGCCGCGAACGAAAGTAACCCGGACAGTTCACGCAATGGACACGTACTTATATTTAAACTCACTTAATACCACTGAGTATGAGGGCTTTAGCACTTATTCTCCCTTCCCACCACGATAATTACAAAACATAATTTCTATCGTGCGTGCAACAGCAGTGTATCACTCTAGAACGTTCTTACCATACCATTATCAATCGCCAATCAAAATGGCGGTACACGTACAAAGTTACAGAACTTCATGCAAATGCCATAACGTAACTTGCCTGCACCAGGTTTTAATGTCTACTGTAACATTAGTAATTGAGAACATGTTATTTAATTTTATTGAGGTAATTTTACTATCCTTTCTCAGGAAAAACAAATGTCTTAGCTTTGTCATGCAACTATCCGACGTTTCACGACTCTACGATTCAGACAACAATTGAATCAGGAATTTGCAAAAGGGGTTAAGTCACGAATTTTGTGAAAATGAGTTAACACTAGGAATCAGGTCATCATCCCTATCCGCATCGTTCTGTGTTAAACGGAGTCAAATCCTGTACGTTTTAGGCTGTTATTTTGCTGCATCGAAAAATTGTTCACTTGAAGAAGGTTACAAGTCCTGGACTTGTCACCTTTTACAAATGTGACAAGGCAAGGACATAATGCTACAAACGTTGGCACTGAATGATGGCACTTTATTTTGAACAAGTATGTTGTTTTCAAATTGTTTTACTGATATTAACCATATCTGTTAGTTATATATTTTACTTATTACAGAATATCTGGTAAGTAGGTAAATTTAGGAAACTTCAGAAAGTGCTCGTTTGTAAGGTGGCAACAGTTCATCACTGGTATGTTAAAAATGGCCGAGGCAAGTAATGAATCAAGTGATATGTTACCAACAAAGCATAAAGGTGTCAGAAATAGTGAAATGTATTCGAGGACAAGAATAAAACTAGCAAAAATTGCAGGCGCAGCACATACTAGCCATAGTGGGATGGAAGTACGTGCTATAAAAACAGGAACCTTGCAGGTAAGGACAGGTCATTCGTTATCAATGCAGGCAGTGTTTTGATAAATGTTAAGCCCCTGGCACAATTGGCGTTGGTGTTGTTGGTTGGTGTGAAACAGTAGATGTAAAAGGTAAAGGTGGTTAAAACAAAAACGTGCGAATTTATATTGTGCAGTTTCTTGGCACCTGGCAAAAAACAATCCGAAAATGGGCGTTTTCAGCACTACTCAAATTACTGATTAACATACTAAAGGCGCATCGCAATATTCCCTTCGCTTCCGAAGTTATGCCATAGTTTACTACACTAACATAACCTACTAATTTTACACTAACCTACTATTTTTACACTAACCTAACATTTCTACGCTAACCCAACCTAACCTAACCTAAACTAACCTAACGTACCCGAACCTAACCTACCCTACCCTAACCTGCTATTTTTACGCTAACCTAACCTAACCCCCGTACCTTGTCCCTCCAAAAAAATATATTTCCCGCGATCGTACAGAAATGCGCCTTGGATATGTTAACAAGGTCAATATTGCATTGTGTTACTATCTGCCAAACAGTTTACACACAATACCCTAATGGTTAGTTGTTATGTTTGTATATTTTATTTTGTTTCACAGATGTACCCGAAAATGCTTCGATGGCATGGACGATGTTGTACAAGCAGATATTATCAGCAAGATATATTCTCTGGAATCGAAAAATGCTCAAGACACGTACCGCCAAAGCCTTATAGAGTGTCACCCAGTTTCTCGCCGTCGCTCACGTAAGGAAGGTAACACACCACGATCTGCAACATTTCGCTATTGTGTTATGGTCCATGCAACCCGCAAAAACGTGTGTAAAGCAGCATTTATGAGTTTGCATGGAACAACAAAGAAACACGTTGACCGACTGTGTAAGCTACTGCAACTTGGGCTAAATCCGTCAGATAAAAGGGGTTATTATCCAAATCCACGTGCTGTAGCAGGTGAAGAACTACAGAAAATACATGACCATATTGTGTCCTTTCCTGTCAAAGAAACACATTATGGTGGAAAAGATATCACTTATCTTGATGCACGTCTTACACTGAAAATCATGCATTCTTTGTTCGTGGAGTTACACCCAGATAGGAAAATCACATACAAATACTACGCAAAATATTTCCACGACAACTTTTCATACCGCTTCGGTCGACCTCAGATCGATACATGTACCACATGCGAAGAGCTTGGTGTCAAGATCAAGAGTCCTCATTTAAATGAAGTGGCCAAGAGGGCGGCTATAGCAGAACTACTAATTCACAAAAGGCGAAGCAAAAAATTTTACATGAAGATGAAGGCCATTGAAACTAGATGCAAGGAAGTTCACGTAGGGGCCATCTGTATCGATTTTATGCAAAACCTGCCATTGCCGCATATTCCTGTACAGGAAATGTTCTACAGTAGGATATTATGGGCAAACGTTTTTAATATTCACAACATGAAAACGGGTCTGTCTTGTTTCTATGTTTACCATGAAGGGGTAGCTAAGAAAGGATGCAATGAAGTGTGCTCATTTCTTATGGATTATGTACATGAAGAGGTTACTAGTACTGTAAAAGAGTTTTATGTGTTTAGTGATGGTTGCCCTGGCCAAAACAGGAATTACGCTGTAGTACGATACCTCTTGTCGCTAACAGATACGAAGAGGTTTGAAAAGGTCTTTCATTATTTTCCGGTTAGAGGCCAATCGTATCTTCCGTGTGATCGACAATTTGCGGTGGTGAAGCGGGTTGTACGAAAATCAGACAGGGTTTACGTTCCTAAAGACTATGTTGAGATGATAGTGAATTCAAGTAATAATGGTGCTTATAGTGTTAAAATGGTTGACACACTTGACATCTTTGATTTCCAAGCATGGTGGCCATCATTCTACAAGAAAACTACCCTGTCACTAGAAAGTGCTTCGAGACGTGTGCCCAGAAATCAGAAGGTCCAGTTTGCTATTGCTTCTTTTTCACATTTTGAATTCAACTCGGAACGCCAAGGAACTGTTGTTGTCAGTGAAATGATTGATGGTCTAGTCAAGCACAATTTTTCTATTGAAGTTACCAGGAGTCGGGCAACCCACTATCAGGGTACTACCTGCTTATCCAAGTGGTTGTGTAACAATCAAGAAAAAGAAGATTGAAGATATACAAAAACTGCTGAGGCACATTCCAGACGAATGTATGAACTTCTATAGGGAGATTATTGAATGGTCAACATCAGAATGATTACTGACAGCATTGTTACTTGTGTGCTACTGTTCTTTTATTGCATAACCATTAAAATTTTTATCATCTTTACATTTAAAATGTGAAGTATACATAAATAATACTTAATCAAGAAAGATGGTCAACACAGAGACAAAATTAAGTGAAAGAACAGGGATTTTGTTAAGGGAAATACTTATAAGTTTGGTTTCATTTGCAAAATGGGATAAATCCATAAACTTTAACTAATTATTAAGGTATGATTCTAAAGTTAAATTACGGTTATTTTAGTATTATAACGTACATCTGAGTTCTCTTTAATAAAATAAAATGTTTCCACATATTTTTTTCTTCAAAGTGTGTAAACTAGACAGTTTTCGTTTAATATCTCAGAACTATGTCTTAATGACTTAACCCCTTTTGCAAATTCCTGATTCAATTTAACATACACTCTTGTACCGGCACTTCATTGATTAAGCTAAATGAGAGTAACTAACTGACATCACATTCTGTACTCAAGACCAAGCTAACCTCTGAAAGCTCCTTAACTCAAGTTATCTATTTACCCTATACTTCCCAAACAAGATGGTACTAGCAAAATTTATTTTTTAATGGTCCGAACCTATCAACTGGTCAGTCTCCGAAAATGATACTCAAACTAATATATTTCACGTCCGTTGCTAAGGAAAAGATAATTTAAAAATCAAGCATGCCTGGCACATGCATTTCTTCTTCTCCCTGATCGGTTCCTTTGACAGGAACCCTCTTACCAACTTGCAACCACTTTTATTGAGACAGAACATTTTCGCGTGACTAATTTTACTGTAGTTCCGACACCTGAAGACTTAATTTAGTTATACAAATTTAACACTTACATTCCCGTGTTGATGTGGCGTAGACTAATCGTTTACAAAACTAGGTTAAATATCACTACACATCGGGGACCGATCGCCCACCGATGGTCTGGCCTTAATGCCTATCTCCGCAGACATCGCTGGAACCGCCCATCTTGCCAATCACAAAAATGACTGCCTGCTGAATACTAGCTGACTGCCTGACTGTTAACTGACAACGACCCCGGGCCCACGCTCATCAGCCCTTATATCTCCTTGCTGCGACCACCTCTTAATCCTCCCTTCCAGTTGCCGGCACCTCGTGACGCCGAGGCCTCACGAGCCGCCACATCACATGACCATCTAAAAGTACGTCCACACAGGTGTCGGAAGTTTGCTCTGGAAACCCTTTACAGGGTATCGCCATAGCCCTGTTTCTCTCTATAAGCTAATTTACACTCATGGTTTCCTTCACAAACTCTGAAATGTTAAACTGAACACTCTTTAATATTGACATAGTAACAAGAGGGCGTATCCTCACAATGCCCCCATCTTAAATGAATGACTATAGCCTGAATGGCTGAGTCGATTTTTCATTATAACAATATAATAAGAGAGAGTTCTCTTATGTCGAGGAGCAAGAAAATAATACCACACACATACAATTATAATGATTACTACACAATTTCGGTGGAAATAAACTCATATTTAAGCTCCTCAATGCAAGCTTCGGAATCAGGTCAGAGCACACTTATTACACGTACATATCTCCTACTTCTACCTGTCTAGGAGTAGAGTGACAACTGGCTCATGGCGGTATCTGGTCGTGTTAAGGGTCTTGACTCCATCAACTTTAACGAGGTCCTCCCTGGAATCCTCAGCAAATAAATCCTCTAACCTAGGAGCAACACTGCTTGACACCTTCAAGCTCCTCTGTATCGTAACCTTCTACTTGTATACTGTGGCGCACCCCTTGCCACTACATACTACTAAGGTGCAGGGCCCTGAGAAACCCATAATACCAGAGGTGACTAAACTCAATCTCAGCGGGCGTACCCACGCCTTGAATCAACCACCACTCGGGGCAACAATGACTTCAACAAAATTACCTTGACCCCATTATTGATCAGACCCTCCAAGAGGCAGCTTGTCACTGTAACTCCTAACTCCCTCACAACAATATCTGAGATACGGTGGGCACCTTCTTACTTACATCGACTTCTTAAAAATAATCACCGAATATACACCACCACAAAACTAGACTCACTCAACAGCTAAACGAAACAATTGTTCTAGGCCTACTTCCAACCACTTCTCTTACTCTGTTCCCTATTCAATATTTTCCTTAGCAACCTCAAGGACGTATTACCTCTATCACTCAGACTTACTCTTAATTTCTACATATTAATTGCCGATATGTTTGGCAATTTTCTACTTCATTTGATGAACTATCCTTCAAAAAAATTCATTTCCGTCTAACATTCTAAATTAATTCATTACAATTATCATCTGTTTTTTATAGTGTCAACTTAATTTCCTCATCTTATTTACAAAGTAACCCAAATGAAAATCTTTCAATTGGTACAATAATTACACCCTTGTGGTGATTTGAACACATGAAACACAATTTACCATCACCAGTTTTTCTTAACATGTCATCCATCGCAACTTCAAAACACCATTCTACCTCTTTCACGTAATAAACGTTCATGTTTTTCTCAAGTTACTCATCCGCCAGATTTGTTAGCACATCATACATTAATCCAACGTCTCAACTCTTTATCCTTAAGCACGTCTCTTCCACTCCGCTATGCGTTACTTATTCATTGTTTACATTTCAACACCTTAAGTTTTTACTATTCACCGATCGTCTCAAAGAAACCTCTCTCGACTTAATTCATTTCAACAGAATCTAAATATTCAAAACGTCACAATCTATTCGCATTATGTTTACTTAACTTAGATGTTTTACAACCTCAGAACATCTACTTCAAAACTCCTCTCAAGCGTTCGTAACTTAAATTGTCATCCTCCAATAACTTATTTTTCAACTCCTAGTTCCCTCAAGGACATCTAAACAGTAACCTTCAGTATTTTTGTTTAAAACCTCTCAACTAGCTCGCAGTTGCCTTTGCGTGTAACTGAACGTTCGCAGCACCATTTTCATTTAACTCATGTAAAACAGGGTTCTCCTGTTGTCTGGCGACTCAAGATCCTTTGAGTCGTCTGGTGACTAAGGGGGTACAGGGTACAAGCATGAAGGAGGGGGGGGGTAGTGCTGTGGGACGGTGGTTTCCGTCCAGGGGAAAGCTCAGTGTCCGGACTCTAGAGACGGACGTATCTGCCACCTTCCGGAATAACGGATCGGGACATCGACTCCCGGTCAGGCCGCTCCTCACTGGTACTGGGCGGAAGTGGCTGCACTCTAAGGGCTGCCGAGGCCAATTCCACACCGTGGGCTTCCTGTGACCTCGTTCTCAGCACCCTTCTCAATCCTTGGAAAATGGCTCGGATTCTCACTGTTTGGATACACGATTTATATAAGATATATTCGGCCATAAACACATCAAACACACATTGCATAGTTACGAAGGGGGATTTAATTGAATAATTTTTAGAGTTATTATAATTGCTTGGGTATCGCAGTTCATTATACTTGCGCTTAAACTCGTGAAAAGGTAAACTGACAGGGGAATTAACTTCCTGAAGTACAGATCTAGCGAGTTTCCTCAATTCTTCTACTCTCGTTTCCATAATTCCTTCTTCTTCTAGCAAGGGCTCAAGGGAAAACGATGAAAAACCCTTAATAGGGGGTATGTACATTAACTCTTTTGTAACATTAAAACTAGTTATACCTTCTAAGTGAGCATGTATTATAAAAGTAGGGCTGTAAATACTGCAGCCAACAGGGATTTCAATCATTCCAGTGCCCTTCAGGGTTATACTATTACGGAAATTTCCATCAACCTTACATTCCATGGTTGCCTCTATAGACTTAGGTACGCTGAATATCCAGCTTTTCTTATCACTGAGCAAGTAAAACTTAGGGGTGAACTCAGTTATAACTTCTACAGGACATTTCTTTTCATAATTTAAACTTTTTGAATACAAGGAAAACAAACAAGTGTGTATATTACTACTGTATATAGGGAACATGGGATCACAAATTTTCTCAGCATGTCCTCTACAGTCTCGCAATTCACTATCAGATAGTTCTGCATAACGTAACCTATCTCCGCTTAGGGCTAAATACTGCTTCTCTGGCTTTATAGCAATAAAGATATCATTTGCCCAGGCAGCTGTGGGTAATTCTACTGCTTTAAACAACTCAAATTCAAGACTAGGGCTTTTTAATGGCAACTCTACATAAACACGCAATACTGATCCTATCATAGCAGCATGTACTTGTGCCTGACTGTAATACTTATACACTTCATCCGTATGTACGCCAGTAAGAAAACTAAGTCCAGCCGGCAAAATTATTTCGCGCAAAAGACTAGACAATTCTGCGGGAGTAATAAAATACGAAGACAATTTACCAACACTAGTTAAATCTAACGCCTGATTGAACAATAAAACCTTTTGTCTAATTTCTCCTAAAAGTGTCTCATAAATTCTCATAGTGGAGCTTAAACGATAAATTATATTAAACTGTTCCTTCAGCCTGAATATTCTCGCCTCAAAAGTTTTTTGTAAGTCACATAAGCGCTCTCCTACCCAACTGGTTGCATAAGCCAATTTGGCTATTAATTTTCTGTGTTTATCTACCATCAATTGAGTACGGTTCATGAACGTTAATTGTTCCCCAACAACTTGAATTATCTCTTTAGCGTTTCTCGCTAATTTATCAATTTTCTTATTAATTTTCCCTAAATCGGTTACTGTAGCTGTACCAAACAATATTTT